>SKCR01011813.1:0-86162 GCA_019454045.1 Zanthoxylum bungeanum | reverse complement strand
CCCAGATGGAAATGAAATTCTTATAATATCCGTTAAACTAAGAAAGTCATTTCGATCTACTAGATGGTCATATATAGATTGATCTTAATCCTGAGTGTACTATGAACTCCTGCATGGCAGGCTATGTCCTTTTATTTACAAAGGTGAGGTTGGTGTAGCAGTCCCGACCAATAGCTACGTACTTTAGGGACACAGTTTTTTTTGTAGTTGGGAACGTTTTACATAGACATGGAGTCCACTCCTTCTTGCGAGAAGTAGATGAGTATCTTTCTTAAAGGGTTGATTCAGTACTTGAACGATTTGAGCGCTCAAGTCTCTCTATTACGAATAGAAAGATTAAAATTCATAATAGTTATGAATATATCGTTCATTAGAGAATCAATGGTACTTAAGGTAAAAATAATTAGAGGGGTATAACAGACATTATGACCCGGCTCTAATTATGAGATACTCGTGAAGGGTCAATTCGTATGTAATGACTAACTCGATGGATACCGACTTGGTTCGGCTTAATATATCATCTGCGGCAACGAGAGTGCAACTTCGGGTTTTTAGTTGAATAACTGAAGTTAATAATTCAGAATATTTAATTAAGAGCTTAATTAATATTTCGAGATTATTGGAGCTCGGAACTGTAGGTCCATTTGGTCCCCGTGCTACCTCAATATACTATAACGGATTTAGTATAATTGGATAGTCCAATTATATACTTACAAAAGAATAAATATTATTAATATGATTAATAATATTATATGTGACACTTGGAACTATATGTTAAAAGTTAATGTATGATTTGTATAATAAATGATTATATGATAATTATTTATTATTAATAATTAAATTATATATGATATAATTTAAATGAAGGCTAAAGTTGGAATTTCATATTTATGGGTTTTGGAAACCCTTGGTATTACTTTGGTGGTTAATTCATTTAAATGGATATTTACTATTCATATTTGTAACATATATTTTCTTAAAGGTAAGTAAATGAGTTTTTACAAAATTAAATGAAAAATTAACTACTATATCTTGTAATGGCCGAAAATACAAGGCTTGAATAGGAAGAGATTAGTTTATTTTGGAAACAAAATATTCCTTAGCATTATTATTGGAAGTTATGACTTTCAATATGGTTAATTGCTTATTCAATTTTATAACATCTTTTTAATAATGGTAATTAAAATTTGATGTTACAAAATTTGAACTAATTTCTAGCCTGGCCGATTTTCACCATATGGGGAGGGGATTGGTTGTTTTGTTTTGGAAACAAATTGACCTAAGTATATAAAGAAAATTTGATTTTCTTTTTGCTCTCTAATTTTCTTAGAACCCTAGCCACCTTCTTCTTCTTCACCATTCTCTCAAAAGTTAAGAGATTTCATTGAAGAACAAAATAAGAAAAATATACTAAGTGTGTGATTAAATCTCTAAATCGTTTAGGGATTTGTTTTGTGAGTATAACCCACACTACTTTCCTTTGGTTACGAGTCATAGCACGGAAGACTTTGTGGTGACGAACAAATCATCATCTTCCTCTACTTTCATAGGTCACGGCAGTGAGGTTTGGTATTACCTCATTGCCGCACCTTGCTTGATTGATTTGGGGCTCGGTTTGTTTTCGTTTTAATTCGGGATTTTGGAAACACTTAGGGAACCTTTTAGGACTGTATTGTGGTTGTATTTTGAGTGATAAATCATACGTAACACATCCTTGCAGTTCGCGCATATTAGGGGCTGATTTGGTGTAGTTCCGTTGTGTAACGGGTCCAAAACAGTCTGTTATTTCACTGCAGTTCGGGGGCTGTTCGGGGACTGTTTCGGGGTTATTCCGGCGCTGAAATCTTGTCCGAAACAGAAGCAAAATTTCAGTATACTCACTGGTTGCATTCAGCCAAAGGAAGGGGAAAGCAGAAAATTTTTTCAAGTCCGATCCGTGTACTCGCTCGCTTCCGCTGCGCGAGGAAAGCGTTTCCTACACTGCCAACATATCCAGGATCTCATGGGTCGCTTCCCGAAGATTCACTGATGACGTATGACTCGAACATTATTAATCTGGGATTAATTAGAAGAGAGAGAAAATTAATTTAGGATTAATTACAGAGAATTTTATATGGGATAAAATTCTATTAATAGAGAGAGAACGATTAATTTGGAATCAATCAATAAAATAATAAATTCGATATATTAAATGAAATTAGATTTCATAACGGAATTAAAATTGGATTTTAATTCGAGCGAACGAATTAATTCGCTAGCGACGTGAATAGTAATTTTGCTAGACATAATTATTTAATTAAATTTGATTTAATTACGTCGCAACGGAAAATTCGTTAATTCGAAATTAGCGAACCCGAGCCCGAGATGTGTTGCGGGCCCACTTGGATTTTGAATCAAGTGGGGCCCACATGTCACATCACAAGTCACATCACCTAGTCTATCTCATCACCTTTTGGTTGATGGAAGTAGTTAGTTGTTGGTGACTTATTAAATACATAAGTGTGAAAGGCTTGTGTGACCTTTACCAAATCTAGGATTTGGTATATCATTATTTTTGGTTTTTGAAAATCAAATGCAAGTCACTCAACACACACTCTCCTCTCCTCTCAAAACCGAAACCACTCTCCCTCTCTTAGTTCTCCATTGCAGAGAGTTACTAAGGGTAATAGGAATATTTTTGTTGCAAATTTCTCCCAAAGCTAGCACTTAAAGAGTCTACAAATGTGATAGGGAAACCTTTCCCATGAGTTTGGAATTCAAGAATCAAGCTTGGAGCTTATCATACAAATCAAAGGAGCTTGGAGCAACTTCTCAAGGAGCAAAGGTTTTGAACTCTACACCTACATCTATTCTGATCAAAGTGAGTATTTCCGCTACTTCTTTGCGTATTCACATGATTTTATGCTTAATGATCTTGGTTATTGTTCTTAGAGAACCAACAATGAGATCATAAAAGAATATGATTTTGTTCAAAACGAGGATGATCCTTGTGTATATACGAAGGTTAGTGGGAGCGCACTGACATTCATTGTCCTTTACGTTGATGATGTATTGCTTATTGGTGACCGGTGCGTAATCACACGCGTATAACGCAAGCGCACGTATCGTTCAAGTAGTATAAAAAGTATCGATCCCACGAGGACTTAAAACGTAAGCTATTAATTTTTATGAGGTCAAATGATTACTAGTATCTAACTGATTGATTGATTGATTTGAAATGGTGATGATTTTAAATTTAAAAACAAGTAAATAAAATTATGTAAAAGTAGGTTGAGGAAAATTCAATATTAAGAAACTATCTAGGGTTGTGAATCTTTCTAATATCTTTTAAAAGATGAAGTGATTATTTCATGATTGTGTAATATATCGGTTTACTAACCTGAAACACGAAATTATGCGAAGCCTCTGTCGATGGTCAGACGCAAATATCCAGTATAACCCAATTGAACCATAAGTATATGTCAACCAAATTACCTGGATTCATTAAGTTTAAGTTCCAATTATGGCTATCCCCCCCCGCCCGACAGGTATATGTCTATCCTGTAAGGAATTTATTAAAGGGATATCTATCTTTAAGGAAGATCGTGGGCTACTAAGTCTAAGGCTGAAACCTAAAATTCCTTTGTCAAGTTTATTTTAGATTTACCAAATCAATCTTATTAGTGGCCAATTAACAAGACGCATTAAGCTTAAGACTTAATAAGTAAACCTTTAAATTACCCAAACTACAAAATAACCCTTTATAAACCGGTGATATTAGAATTCATTACAATCCTAGATAACTAACTTATTTACGACACATAATTAGGGCTAGTAAAAACTTAAAAGTAAAAGACATAAAACAAAATACTGAAAAGTAAATGCGGTAAGTAAATAACTGAAAAGTAAAATTACAAAAATAAAATGCTAGGGTTAAAGGATATACTTTTACTACTACTATTTCATATATCTCCCTTAATATAATATATTAACTTGTGATAACATTACCAACCAGCCATATAGGCGGTAACCTGATTAAGTCAAATTAAGTCTAACCAGCCATTTAGGCGGTAACAATATTTGTCCATAAACCAGCCATATAGGCGGTAAATTACCAACTGACCAACCAGGCGGTATCCTTGCTTAATAAAATTAAAATCAATTTAATATCAATTACCAACCGGCCAATATAGCGATATCCTCATTAAGTCAATTTTAAATAGTGAATATATTATAATTAGGGAGATTAATCTAAATAGCAGTAATAAAAGTTTTACCTTACACCCTAGCAGTGCGAAGTTACCTCCTCATGTTGAATAGTAAAACCTGAAAAAGTAAAGAAAGTAAATTATTATTACAGAACGTAATTAAAATTAATTACAAAATTGAAATTTAAAGTAAAATATATATAAAACTCCCTATTTACATCAGAGAATTCAGAGAGGAATGTACATATGAAATCAGAAAAATGAGCTGAATTTATAGGCTTCGGCAAGGTGCGCGCGTCGCGACGTGAAGCTCGCATCGTGACGCGCGTGATTAGCGGCGTGGAACGCGGAGAGCTCGACACGTGGCAGTGGATAAGGTGATAAGGTGACACGTGGCACGCTGTGATTGGGAGCTGAATGATTACGCTGATGTGGCGACACGTGGTGAAAGTGATTATCGGCACCTGTAGGATTGCGACACATGGCACGCTGTGATTGGCTGATAATGACGTGGCGGTGACGTGGCACGTTAAATTAGTATACTGCTGATGTGGTCGATGATGTGGCTAACAAGTGGCGACACGTGGCGATGGCGATTGTCGGCACCAAAGAATGATGACATGTGGCACGACATATGTTAGCGGATAGGCTGTGATGTTGACACGTGGCAGGCACACGTTAGCAAGTCAAACTTTTCAGATTCTGACACGTGTCCCCCGGCGCACGTTAGCAGCTGATGGCTCATGTTAGGAGTCGCGACGCCAAAGGCTTGCTCGTCGCGACGCGTAAAATTACCAAATTGTCCTTTTTCCGTTTTTCTCTGTTTTGGCCCCAAATCACCTTCAGAGAGTCCTGAAACTTTATTTATCTACAAAATACCACAAAACATATCAAAATATTCACAAAACTCAAGAATCTATACAAAATATTAGGTCAAATGAGTGAGAAATAGTAATACATTTACCACTCATCACACCCTCAAACCTAACATTTTGCTAGTCCTCGAGCAAAACACAAAATAAAATAACATACACATCTTTAAAATAAAATTTAACTAAGCCACTTTCGTAGGGATCATGGTTACATTTAGCGTATGCAACAAGCCTTTAAACCCCTAGGTGTCTCTAATGGACGAGTTATAGTCTCGTGAGGGTTTACAGCAATGATACCTACAAATATTTTACAGAAGTAAAAAGGTAGTGAAACTAATGCACACAAAAGCAAAAAGACAAGAGAAAAGAGAATAAAGAAGTTAGTGACTAATTAGGTGAAACTTCTACTCCAAGTTACTAGTCGTTTTCTTTCTTTCTAAATTACCGACTAAGTAAATTCTCCGATTATATTTACCATTCTCCATATGCACAGCCGACAAAATATTAATCAACTCATTTTTTCCCACAACAGTCATAAGTACAGTTGATAAGAGAGTAATATTTTTGTCCTAAAGTTTTATCAGAATCCACACCTTTTTGCAGCAATGAAATATTTGTTCTGATTTTTCTGATTTTTTTTTTGATTTTTTTTTATTTTTATACAATATCTTCCATCTATATAGCGAGTGTTGGGTCGGTGGCTCCCAAACCAGTTGGCTTTAGGGCACCAGGTGTTAAGACACTCCTACAGACTTAATTACTCAGACTTCATATATATATATATTTGCAACATCTTTGATCCATGTAGCGAGCTTTGGGCCAGTGACTCCTAAACTAGTTGGTTTTAGGGCACTAAGTGTTAAAACACCCATACAGACTTAATAACTCAGATCTCAAACGTTTTTTTTTTACTCCAATGTTTTTCATAGATACTTCCTCCAATTAAAGTAGAGCACTGAATATTGCAAACTTTTCAATTACAACTCATGTCTGTATGTTACCATGCATGTTGATAATACCTGTCAACTGAGCATATGAAGATCCATTTTAGTCAGTATTATGGAGAATTCACAAATTAAATAATTCAAAAGGAAATAAACAAAAATTAACTTGTTCCGAAATAGGTTTGAAATACATCTCAGGAATGAGAACTCCTTACACAGTTATCTCTCACCAATTTCACCTTTTTAGTCAAAATAAAAATAAAAACAAAAACACAAAATATTTTTGTAATTTTTTGAAAAATTTTCAATTTTTTTGTATTTTTCGAAAAAATTTTGGACTAAAATAAAAACAACACATAACTAAAAATAAGATATTGATCAACTAATTCCCTCCCCCAACCTAAATGAGATATTGTCCTCAATGTCTTAAAAAGTAGAAGAATAGTTTAGAAGAATAGTACCTAGTTAGCTGAAATTCTACACGAAAAATTAAAGGTTAAGATCAAGATTAATCTGACGCCTCTTACCACGATCGTCTTTGGACCAAATTAATTTTCCAAAGGGCGAAATGTCTCTTTTTAAAAATAAGCTTTACCATCTCTCATTCTCTCTTAACACAATAAATTATCATTATGGCAATTTGATGTTGACAAATACTTAATATATGATTTTAAAATATTTTATTAGCGGTTCATCTCATACTATCGGTAAAAAATCTCGAATTTTAATCTGAAATTTAGATCCTGTAATTTTGATATTTTTATCCTGATTGAAAATTTCAGTAGGAATTCGAAATTATTTTTTTCGATTACATAATTAAATCGGAATCAGGATTAGCAAATCCCCGACTAATTGCCAACCATGCTGAAAACCAATAGCGATTTACAAAAACTAATAATAATAAATTTATTGATATAAATCTTTTAATTTAAATTCTTTAACATTAAAATTATGATATGTAAACGGTTATTTTAATGTCTGTTTGATATGATTTTTAGTAAAGATAAAAGAGTGTTTTTAATCCTAAAATCTTTTCAAATTTTTTTTTGTGATATTTGGTTACATTTAAAAAACGTTTTCAAGAATTAAAAAATTATTTTATCTCTATTAATAAAAGCTCAAATTTTGAGCTTTTGTGAGGAGAGTCATAAATTTTTTTTTTTTTTAAAGATTCAAATTGTCAAGGTTAATATTATTATTTTATTTTAAAATATTATTTCATTCATTTCATAACAAAAGCTCAAATTTTGAGCTTTTATAAGGAGAGGTCATAAATTTTTTTTTTTTTTTTTTTTGCTTTAAAGATTCAAATTTTCAAGGTTAATATTATTATTTTATTTTAAAATATTATTTCATTCATTTCATAATGCAACTTTAAAAATTTATATGAAAAATAATTTTATAATTGTTAGTAAAAAGTCTCATTGACAACCAAACACCTAATATTTTTTTTATTTTTTTTGGGTCAAAAACTCTATTTCTAAAAATTCTACTAGTGATAGCTCTACTTAAAAAAGCTTTATTTAAAAAGATATGTCTATATCAATCCACTTTAATGTAGCCTGATTTAAAATTTTAAAATCAGTCTAATTATGTACATAACAATATATATTGTGAGTATGATTTGTTTTTTTTGCTTGGATTGAGACAAATTTTTATCCCTTCATTTTTGACATCACATGCATACATACTTAAAAAAAATGTAAATATAGACATAATTTTCCGTCGATATATGGTTACCACTATAGCACATAAACAATATATTAAATCAAACCCAAATCTATATTATAATATAGAAGTTGAGATATAACTTCTATTTAAAGCTATCCACGTAAGCGTCTTTAACTGTAATGTAAAATTGAGAAATAAATCATTTTGATGTAATAACATCCGAACGTATGAGAAAATATTTGTGATGTCTCAGTTTTTAGCCAGAAACTAAATAGTACATATATTATCTCGTACATTTGGATGTTATTATATTAAGACGATTTGTACATGATCAGTTCTATATATATAATGAGGTTCTAATGAGAGATCGCTTAACTTAGTAAGTTAATGATCATATTAAAACACAGAAAAATATATTTTAATATATTAAAAGAAAAACAACAATACGTTCAAATCTTTATTTTAATAACACGATATAAAATCTAGGCTTTCTTTAATTTTTTGTGTTCCTTAACTATCATTTTTCATTGGAATATTTCATTATACATGACAATGGGCCGGGCCGGGCCAGGGCATTGATAAGCCCGGCCCGAGCCCGGTAAAAAGAAAAAAGCCCGAGCCCGGGAAAAGCCCGACCTGGGTGTCTTCCGGGCCGATTCGGGCTGGGCTTTATCCGGCCCGTTTTTAAAAAAAAATAAAATAAAATTTAAAAACATACAAATATAAAATACATTTACACTATATGCAAAGACAATTCACAAATAAATCAAAAGTTTCATTGATAAAATAACATTTTAAATGCTACAAATATATTAAAATATATAATATATAAGATATATATATATATATATATGTGTTTTTTTTTTGGGTTTAAGCCTGGGCCGGGGCCAAAATGCAAAGCCCAGCTCGTGCCCGAACCCGAGCCGGGCTTTTGAGATGGGGCCCGGCCCAAATTTTTTTACCCCAGGCGGGGCCGGACCGGACCCGAGCTTTTCTGCCACCCCTCTAAATAGGTATTTTGGGTGAGCCTAGAGTCATTTTGGGTAGACTTAAGCCTATATCAAGAACAAAACCTTGAGGGGCCATGTTTTTGGAGTTGAGCCATCTTGAGTTTTTAAAGAAGACAATATCATCGTTTGGGATTTGATCCCGTGGATGACTTTTTAAGGGGCAACCATCCTTACACTAACAAGAGACCTCTTGGGTGAGTTTAGGTTCACAACAAGAATAAAAAGGACTATAGCGGAGGCTTCGCCCTCCAGGTCAGGCTCAGCCCATGAACCATTATTATGAATATTATCTCATTTTTCAGAATCAATTTTTCCTATTCATAATTTTAGAACTAGTATGGTTAAATGTCTCAATACCCAAACCATATATAAGAAAATTATTTTAATTAGGAAAGTAACAGTAATTTTATGGGAAAATATCTTTTAGTTTAGTTTTTCTTAATTAAAATTGGAGCACAAATTTCTATCCATTCATTTTTTATAATGATCCCAATTTTAATTAGGATAATGATGCGCATGATACCAACACCCCCAAATTGCACGTTAACACCAGTAATGATGTAATTAGCCAGCCATTAACACTACAAACCAAGAAGCTTAACAAGTAACAAATAAAAATGGCACTATAAATGAAGGGTCCCCTCCACTTAATTTTTTTTATCACAGTTATCTACGTACCATTCAATTCACTTTACAGGTTCTTGCTTCAACGTGTTCAGCACACACAGACGGAGAGACTCTGCACACTAGTGGCTACTAAAGTCTATATTATGTAAGCATAACTCTTAAAATGCTTTAGAGATATTTTTTGTCATTTTAGTTTTTTTTTATGTGAAGTTATATTTATAAAGCAACTTGGAAATTTGTTATTTGAGTTTGTTTATGTAACCGTTAAGTTGGTTGGCTATGGAGTATCCTTTAACATGCTTTAAATACTAAATCATTGGCCATGGCGTATCCTTTAACATGTTTGAAATTTTGAAGTACTGAATCATGGGAAATTTATCTTTGTATTTGATTATAATATCCTACATTCTTTGGGGAGGTAATTTGGTGATACCATTATAACTAAGTACGCCCCTTATTCCCTTTTCTTTTTTCTTCGATTGAGGTTGAGCTAATAGGAGAAGTCCACTAAATAACTTATCTCAAGAATAGAGAGTTCCTGTCTAATAAACTTGTTCCGTTTTATTATATTTATGATTTTTTTTTTCTTTTATGGCTTCTCTGTGCATTTATCAGATTTCAATTTAATTTGGTTATTTCATCTCTTTGGATACATATGTTTTAGGTTGATCATAATGGGAATGTTATTTTTCAATTCTGAAAAGGGTTTGGGTGTTTTCTTTTGATGGAATCTTTAACCTGAATCTTTTTTCCATGGGTAATTTTTTAAGGTTCCAGTTTATGAAGGTGGCTCTTTCTTCATCTGATAAAATGGAAAACACTTTATGCTTAGGAACAACGAGGCCTTGATTCAATGATATGGAAGTGAGAAAAAATAGAAACCATAGAAATTCATTTATTTGAGTTTCTGCATTACATTGTGAGTTCCATTTTTATTGGCATGTGTCTGTGACAAAACAAGTTCAATTGAGTTGTAATTTATCATGAAGATCTTTGTGCAATTGGACTGGTTTTTGGCTGTTGTGCATCAGACATGCGTTCATGGTGCGTTCGTTGCAGTGTTCGAACGATTGGCGTTGGTGCTGCGTTCGTAATTGGGTTCGAACGGGAATTCCAGAGAGCAAATGTTCGAGTCACGTTCTTGTTGGGTTCGAACGAGATCATTCCAGAGAGTTCACGTTCGTTGTGCGTTCGAGTGGCGTTCGAACGAGTCTTCACAGAAAAGGCGCGTTCGTGTTGCGTTCGAGTAACCGTTCGAACGCGACTGCGATCTGAACGCGTTTTTTGACCTGCAAAACCCTAGCTTTTCACCCTACCTATAAATATAACACTTAGCCGCCATTCCCCATTAGTTGAAAGAGCTGAAACACTTTTCCCTTGAGCCAAATCTCTCAAGCTTTCAACTCTCTTTGATTCCACCATTGAAGACTTCATCATCTTCTTGTCTTCTCTATTAAGGTGAGAATCCTTCTTTGATAAACCTTCAACACAATATAACCCAAAATCCCTAATCCTTTAGAGTTCTATAGGAGGAGTTTTTGGTAGTCGGAGTTCCGGCGTTCAGAGGTGATACAATCTACTCAGAGACTTCAGAGGTTTTGAAGAAAACTGTGGGTCGCGGGCTCGAGGAGTTGCCTTGAGTTCTTGCAGTATAGAGGTACTTGAGTTGGTGGAGTTGCCACCATAGGTCTTGACCATCGCTGTAAGTTTTTCTCTATATAGTGGATTCGGGTGGTAGCCTATACCCGGAGTGGTTTTTTACTCGGAAGAGTTTTCCACTTCGTCACCAAAATCAGTGTGTTGAATTTTGTGTGATTGATTTACTTTTCCGCAATTTATTATTGATTAATATGTGGATTTTATTGTTGTTGGTTGAATTGGTAATTGCTTGTTTCTATTCCATAGTAGCAGTAACAGGACTTGTCCTGCTTATTGTTTATAATTCCGCATAGGGTCAGAACTTAGGATAACCCCGTATTTTCAATTGGTATCAAAGCCTGAACTCGATCCTTGACCCATTAGCTATGGAACGTAGTCAACCCTTGAATTGTCCGCCATTTTTTGATGGCACAGAATATTTACATTGGAAGGTTCGCATGAAAGCGTTCCTCAAGTCCTTAGATGAGAGAGTCTGGATGACTGTTGAACACGGGTGGAAACCTCCCGTTGTTGTTGTTAATGGGGTCTCTTCCCCTAAAGATAAATTGACCTGGACCAATGACGAATTTGATGCTAGCAATAGAAACAGCAAGGCTGTTAATGCCATACATGGTGCTGTGTGTTCTGCTGAGTTTAGGAGAATCTCAATGTGTGAGATAGCCAAGGATGCTTGGGACATCCTGCAGACTGTGCATGAGGGCACATTGTCTGTTAAAAATAATAGACTCCAGGATTTAGCTACTAGGTTTGAGGTTGCCGGAATGAAAGAAGATGAGACCTTTGATGAGTTTTATGCTGAGATTAACGATATTGTTAACTATAGTTTTAACCTAGGTGAGACTATTCCTACCAGTAGGATAGTTAGGAAAATCTTGAGATCCCTACCTGATAAGTTCCTACCCAAAATCACCGCCATCGAGGAAAGTAATGACCTCAATCAGCTTAATTTAGATGAACTCGTAGGAAAACTGCAGGTTTATGAGAAAAAGCTTCCTGGTTATAGAGAGCCAAAAACGTTTGCGATGAAAATCGCTAAGGAAGTTGTGCATGATTCGTCTGGTGATGATGATACCATCACGGATCGTGATTTGGCCTTGTTTGCAAAGAAGTTTAAGAAATTTCTTAAACTTAAGAAGAGTGGCCATAGCAGTAACATGGATAGGGAGGTTATGCCTAGAGAAAGGAGGCATAGCAGGAAAGAGTCTAAAGAGGATAGGGGTAGTAGATCCCGTGATGTCCAATGCCATGAGTGTGAAGGATATGGGCACATTAGACCTGAGTGTCCCACATATCTGAAGGCTAAAGGTAAGAAAGTCATGGCAGCCTCTCCCAGTGATTCAGAAGGTGGCTATACCTCTGATGAGTCTCATAAAGAAAAGAACAATTATATTGCTTTTACTGCTAGTGTGACTGATGAGAGAGAGATTGTGTGTTAATGATGCTAATTCAGAGGTCTCTCTTGATGAGTCTGTAGATGAGGAAAGTCTTCAGGCAGCTTATGCTGAACTGTTTAATGAGAGTTTAGCTATTAAGAAGACTAATATAGAGGTCAATAAAAGGCTGAAAATTGTAGAGCTAGAAAAGAATGAATCTCAAGCTAAATTTGAGCAAAGCCTTTTGATTGTTGATGACCTAGAGGAGAGGAACAGAGGCCTAGTTAATAGAGTCCAAATATAGAGACCGAACTTGAAGATGCTAGAACCCAATTGTCCGCATTTTCTAGTGGAATAAAAAGGTGGACCGTATGTTAGGTATTATTTCTGAGCCTAACTTTAATAAGGCTTCTTCTTCCAAAGCTGTGCCTGTAGCAGCTAAACGTGACTTAGGTAAGAAACCTTTTGTGTGTAGTCATGTTTCTCCTCATGTTGTTCCTCGTCCTGTTTCCCAACCTCAATCTAGAGGTGTTGTGGGTAAACCTCGCTCTCATCCGAGGTTTGTGCCTGTGTGCCACCACTGTGGCAAGGCTGGATTATTAGGCCTAAGTGCTTCATGTTGCAAAGCAAAAGAAAAGGCCTAAGAGTGTGTCGCCTAGATTTGATTCTTCAAATCTAGCTTCTCAAGTTTCTGCACTAACTAAACAGACACAATTTCTTAGTGAGAAACTTTCTTTGTTGGCTAGGAATTCTCAAGTGGATGAGGTTCCTAGAAAGGTTTGGGTGAGGAAGCAAGATGATTTCCCATCTACTTCTGCATGTCCTGATGGATATGATGAGAGTGCACTTCGGTGTAACTCTGCTTAAAAGATGCATTTGTATTTTCCCATTGCATGTGTGTGTGCGTATGTTTTATATTTTTTGCACGTTTATTTTTTTTACAGCAAATGGGTGTGTGTGTGTCTTGTTTTTGTTATATATCCCTTGGTATATAGGATGGAAACCCGGACATAAATTTCATAGCCGATTCCGAATGGACGGTAGTATGATCTGCACTCGGGATACAACTCCACGTATCATTGGATGTTTTACAAGCTGTTTTGTGTCTTTATTTTTTTTGTGCTTTAAAACTGAAAAATAAAAAAAAATTATATATTTTGAAAAGACCAAAAATATTTTTATGGCTTGTTAGAGCATGAATAGCATGTGCATGTGATCCTGGTATGTAGGATATATGATTATGCATGTATGATATACTGTTATTTTTCTTGATGCTCTATATACATGAGTGTGTGTGATAAAAACCTTTGGTATATCATGTGCTTGCACCTACACATACACGTTTTTATTTTATCAAGGCTTGGTCGCATGTATGAGTTTTTGGAATAGCAATCTAATTTCTATCATATCATGTTTGCTCAATAGTGTGACCTTTTGACTAGATGACCTTGCTATCCCCTTTTGCAAAAGTAAAAAGAAATAAATTTAAAAAGAAAAATGAGACTCAAGTGCAAAAGAGCCAAAATGGCCAAATTCAAAAGATAAGGGCAAAAACCCTTCACTCGAAAGAATTGTTAAATATGAGCTCATGATATTTATGGGGTAAATAATATAGCATGCAACCAATGTTGCTTATTTTCAGGTCCTAGTGGTGCTGGGTTTGAACACATATTTTGTGGACTTGGTTTGATTAGAGATGAGGTTTCTGTGGCTGTGTCCAGCTCATAAATTTAAGATCTTGAGCCTTGATTCGTATGCACTTTATTTGTCCACGCAAGTGCTTTATATGCTTTTGTGTTTATGTCATATGCATAAGTGTTGTATTTAGCCACTTTTAAAATGATGCATATTGTTTCATGTCATAATCATCTGAATACTGACTGGGTATCTTTGTATTTGCTTGAAGTGTCTTCCAGTCCGTGTTTGTAGTGTCTTTTCCTGGTTTGCACTGTGTCTGTTTTCGTTCGTGTATTGTTTCCTTTCGTTCGAACGTATTTCGTTGGTGTTTCGTTTTAATTTTCGTTCGACACTCGTTCGACACTCGTTCGAACGTTTTCGGGATATTTAAATAGGCTGTGTGCGTATTTCGTTCGCACGTTTCCCTTTTTCCCTTTCCTCTCCGTCTTCACTGTTTTCCCTCGCAAATCTCTCCCCTCTTAAGTCAGATTCGCGCTTGGATTGCCTTATTCTCCTTGATTTCGGTCTCATCTCCATCATCAAGGTACATATCTCTGTTTTTATGTTTTCTTTTGAGATATGGTTTTAGGGTTTCGGTCCTTTTGGATTTTGCCTTGTTTCTTCGATCAAGGCATTTGTAGTCCCTTGGGTTGTGTTTACTGCTGTTTTGGGGGTGTTTATTTGTGGCGATTTGTATCTGTTGAGCGTGTTTTCGCATCTGTTCTTCTCCATCGCGTTCGAACGCCATAAGAACTTCGTTCGAACGCCCCTTGGTTCCAACAGCTTCTGTTTTATGGTCTGTTTGGGTTGTTCTTTATTTTTTGCATTTCTTATGTGTTCCAGATGCCTAAGAAGTCTGTTGCCTCAAAGAAACGTCCTCGCGATTCTCTCCCTCGTGATCGCTTTCGCAGTCCTGCTGCTGCCTAGTTATTTGATGATCATTTCTCACAGCGTAGCTTGTTTTTGGAGCGCAACGTCCTGGAGGATGAGTTGCGTGACACCGGGATTGTTCCCCTGCTCATTAACCGTGGTTGGGGTCCTCTTTTATCTGGTTTCACTGGTCCTTCACCCCAGCTTATCCAGGAGTTTTACTCCAACTTGGAGGTAGTTACCCCCACCTCCTTCTCTGTGTATATTCGAGGCACTTACCTGGACATTGATCCTTCGGTCTTATCTCGGGTTCTTGCCATCCCTGAGGTGCCATTTCCCGAGTTCCCCTGGCCTCCTACTGAAGGCCCATCTGATCAACTAATTTTGGATGTTGCCTCCGGCCAACATTGTCCGATAGTCGGGGGTACTATTGTTGTTGCCACCTTGCTCCCCTCCTATCGTTTGCTCAATCAGATTGTCTGCCACAATCTATGGCCTAAATCGCATGTGAACACCCAACCTCTTGCCAGGATTGCTTTTCTTTATGCCATAGAGCAAGGACTTTCCATAGACATCCTCAGTGTGATCCTTCGAGAGATGACCCGCATTCGCACTGCTTCATATGTTGCTCACATTCTTCCTTACGGGTGTCTTATTCACCGTATCATCTCGGCTCTGATCCCTGGCTTTGTTCATGATCCCCCTCTCCCTCTGCTCAAGCCCATAGTGTAGGGGTTTTTAGGGGGTGAATCCGGTAGCGCAGCGGAAGCGGTGAAAATTCGATTTTCAGATTTCAAAACTTTTTTCACGGATTAATTAAATAAACATATTTATTTAATATTCCAATAATCAAATTATGAAAATAAATTCAATAAAACATATTTAAGTGAATTTACCAAATTACCCTTACTTTGGTATTTTGTCCATTTTAGTCCGAAATTGATCTAATCAATTTTGAATGATTCTAAATCATTTCTAAGATGAACTTAGCATGTTCAAAACATCAAAACACCAAAAGCAACCAAATCCCCAAATTTCATCACTTTGGCCGAATGCTCCCTAAAGGGTGCCATTTGTGCACTTTGTCATTTCATGCTTCAAAACACATCAAGATGTAATCCAATCAACATGAAACTTTATATTCATCATATACACATCCAAATACACAACATATATGAAAATCCCCAAATTTGGAATTGGTCATGCACCCTAGTTTTTCAATTTCCTCAAATTGGACAAATTAGACCAAATAGTTTAAATCAATTACTTTAATCATCATTCTTCCATCCAATCCAAGTCTCAACACAATGAAACAACTCAAGATCAAATCTAGTTCATTTAAGAGTGGGTCAATAACTCTAGATTAGCAACAAGGTTTCCAAAACCTTAAAGGAAAGCTTATTACTACAATAGTCATACATTTCCTTCATCATACATGCTTTACACCTTCATCAAAACTTCCATCAATAAAAACCACAAGGAACAAAGAAAGAAACAACCAAGAATATCATATATTAAAGCCTAGAACCTAAGGAACAAATTCCTTACTAATAGCAAGTTTGAGAAACTTACTAAATCCAAGCCTTTTGATTTTGTCTTTCTTTTTCTCAAAGTTCCTTTAGCTTCTTCAATGGAGATTTATGTTTTGTGAAATGTATTAGGTTAACCAAAATGAAAAGCAAATGAAAACAATATATACTTGTGCATTTAAGCCTTGGCCGAAATTTGTAACAAGTATATACCAAATTTTTCATTTCAAAGGCATTTAATCAACTTGACAAATATCTAAAACACTTTATGGATATTTATTTAAGTCAACAATTGCAACTAATTTCATTTACTTAAATATCTTAATATAAGATATTTATATTTTAATTAATTTAATCATTTAACAAAAATAATTAATTAATTAATCAAATACAAATATATTAAATATATGTATAATATTTACATTAAATATTAAAAACATATATTCATTTAGGATATAAGTCAAATAACTCATTTTGACTATTAATTAATGTGTATTTAAATTAATCAAGTATTAAATGTAAATACACAAAAATTAAGCAAATGACTATCTAGTCTCTTTAGCACGTATATTGCGTTTAACCTTTAAACGACTTTATAAATAATCAATATTATTTATTAATGTTGCTCTAGTGCTCTACGAGTATGTTTCATTATAGAGACTCTCTATATTCAGGTATATCCGTCACGAAATCTAATTTCGTGTCCATAATCTATCCACCCGTAGATTATGACGATCATGGATAATCTCGCTGAACCATACAGGTCGAGGTCAAGGCAAATGTATAATTCCTCCGTCACAGGTATCCGGATAAATCCCAGAGATATAGATGTAAACGTCAAATCTATATCGGGATTATCCAGTCGACTATTCCATTAGCAATCTCAAAAAGAATGTTTAGAACTAGCTTCTATACTTTACCACGGGCCCATGGTTTTATCTGATTGCTAATCATATGGACTACCTATGCTCTGATACACAGAACTGACGGATCCTATCTTGATACACATAGGACACCCTGAGGATCTGTCTACACCCAACGAACAGGCGGAGGTCTGATCTAAATAGATCGGTGACGTGACTGCCGTCTAAGTGTAGAAGATGTCTCATGTGCCCACAATGGCATCTCAAGTCTAAGAATCACAAGTGCTACTCAACCCAAGAAGATTCTTATTGACGCTGGTGTACCATCCATTAAGAATCTTCGGTGAGTCGTTCAGTGTTTATCCGCTATAAACACCTACACGTCTATACTAGTCTCCAAGACTAATGGTTCATTGAGAAACCGTTGGAATCATATATTCCAGTATACGACATGTACCGGTCTCAACGGGTTTACTATACTGACCAAGTAGTGCAAACCTTGACCAGGAATTGTCTGAGAATGACAACGTCATGATACTTCTCAATGTCCGTTGCAACGCTTTTGCAACTGTATCATGACTAATCATTCTCGGGTCATTACGTCATTACCATTTAATAAGCTAGATTATATTATAGAAACTGCATATATTATTCATAATAATAATGTTTTACAGAAGTATTTAACAGAAATAAAACCGGGAATTGGCGCTCTGAGCACCAACCCCAACACATAGGTCGTCAGACTGTCTCTTCGGGAGCTGCTCATCTGCCTGCCCATGCTCGTGCTCATGCTCCAGCAACTGCTCCTGCTCATGATCCTGCTCCGGCTCCTGCCCCGGCTGCCTCGGCTGCTGCCTCCTCCTCTTCCGCTAGTCCTCCTCCAGATTTTTACCAGCGCATTTTGGACTCTCAGGCCTCTATCCTGGCCGAGCTTCGTCTACTCTCAGGAGGCCAATCGGAGATTCGTTCGACTGTTCGTAGCTTGCAAGCTCTGTTTGCACGCCATATTACAGATTGTCATGCGACTTCTGATGATGAGGGTTCTTCTGCCAGTTCGGAGTCTGACTAGCAGTTTTGCTTTATTTTCTGGGCTTTCTTTGAGTTAGGAGGAGTCTGTTTATTTTTGGGATAATATTTTTTGTAACCTGTGATGATGTACTCTCAACCAAAAGGATCATATTTTTTGTAACCTGTGATGATGTACTCTCACCCTTTTGGTTGTTTATGAGATGTTTTGCAAACATTTGTCGCATTTTAATGAAAATATTATATCTTGAATGTTTCGTTTTCTGTCTGTTCCTAATGCATGCTTACGGATATTGCTTTTGGTAATTTGCTTCCCATTTATTCTTATGATAAATTTGTGTGCCTGTTTGTGCGGGGGAGTAAGTTTTAATATATGTTTGTTGTTTCTCTTGGTGTATGCATGCTTTGTCATTTCGTGACAAAAAGGGGGAGTAATTGGTGATTTGTCGATATCTCCGTTTTAAGGAGAGTTCAGATTAAGGGGGAGACAAATATTTTACATGTTTGATGTTATCCTTGATAATCCCAATGCTTTTCACGGTATACTGTTGTTTGTGGATTTTTCAGGTAAACAGGTTTGTTGCTGAGGCTGTATTGATTTCAAGACTACTTTGTTAGGTGTTAGATCGAGTCCATTTGTAATAAGTCACTGTTTTGATGGTTGACAGTTGACTACTTTGCTTTTTGGGTCTATTACCGTAGTCTGTGTATTAGGTAGTGTTTTGTCACGGAATGCCAAAGGGGGAGATTGTGAGTTCCATTTTTATTGGCATGTGTCCGTGACAAAACAAGTTCAATTGAGTTGTAATTTATCATGATGATCTTTGTGCAATTGGACTGGTTTTTGGCTGATGTGCATCAGACATGCGTTCGTGTTGCGTTCGTTGCAGTGTTCGAACGATTGGCGTTGGTGCTGCGTTCGTAATTGGGTTCGAACGGGAATTCCAGAGAGCAAATGTTCAAGTCACGTTCTTGTTGGGTTCGAACGAGATCATTCCAGAGAGTTCACGTTCGTTGTGCGTTCGAGTGGCGTTCGAACGAGTCTTCACAGAAAAGGCGTGTTCGTGTTGCGTTCGAGTAACCGTTCGAACGCGACTGCGATCTGAACGTGTTTTTGACCTGCAAAACCCTAGCTTTTCACCCTACCTATAAATATAACACTTAGCCGCCATTCCCCATTAGTTGAAAGAGCTGAAACACTTTTCCCTTGAGCCAAATCTCTCAAAGCTTTCAACTCTCTTTGATTCCACCATTGAAGACTTCATCATCTTCTTGTCTTCTCTATTAATGGTGAGAATCCTTCTTTGATAAACCTTCAACACAATATAACCCAAAATCCTTAATCCTTTAGAGTTCTATAGGAGGAGTTTTGGTAGTCGGAGTTCCGGCGTTCAGAGGTGATACAATCTACTCAGAGACTTCAGAGGTTTTGAAGAAAACTGTGGGTTGCGGGCTCGAGGAGTTGCTTTGAGTTCTTGCAGTATAGAGGTACTTGAGTCGGTGGAGTTGCCACCATAGGTCTTTACCATCGCTGTAAGTTTTTCTTTATATAGTGGATTCGGGTGGTAGCCTATACCCGGAGTGGTTTTTTACTCGGAAGAGTTTTCCACTTCGTCACCAAAATCAGTGTGTTGAATTTTGTGTGATTGATTTACTTTTCCGCAATTTCTATTATTGATTAATATTGTGGATTTTATTGTTGTTGGTTGAATTGGTAATTGCCTGTTTCTATTCCATAGTAGCAGTAACAGGACTTGTCCTGCTTATTGTTTATAATTCCGCATAGGGTCAGAACTTAGGATAACCCCGTATTTTCACATATGGGAGTCGAAATTCATGCTTTTCTGGGTTTGCTGATTAGTTATTGCGACGTAATTGTAATTTATGTTATTACATGTATGGGTGCTTTTACCTGCTCCGCTTAAACCCGAAAAAGGTGATTTGACGGTGGGATTTTCAACGATTTCAAAAAAAAAAAAATGTGTTTTAAACTATGTAAGATTATGGTTGAAAAGTTTTTACAATTTCGGATGTCAATTTTCTTCGAACCATGGAAAAGTGATTGTGAAACACAACCTGCTACCTTTTGACATTATAATAATAGAGAGTGAAATGCTACCCCAAGCTTTTTAGAGAATGAAGGCCCATCGTTCATCATTGTTGAGTCTAGGTCATTATATGTCTTATAATGCCTTTCATTTTCAAGGCATTGAGTACTTGAGAATAAGCTTCTAAAATTGTTCTGTTTTACTTTTTTCATTTAAAAATATTACTTGTACTTGATTTAGTTAATGGTAGATCTCTTGTAGTCGTATAGTATCAAATGATTATGTAAAAATTTTGGGTGTCTGGTACAGTTACTATTCTATGTATGGACATGTTCAGAAGCTGGCTGAAGAGATAAAGAAAGGAGCTGCATCTGTTGAAGGAGTAGAAGCAAAACTATGGCAGGTTTGTGATTTTCTGTTGAAACTTGGGGATCATTTTCCTATATTCTCAGTGATCAGAGATGCAGAAATATTATAAGTTTGTTTTAAATTCATTGATTATGATTTTGTTTGACCAGGGAACGTTTATTGGTTCACAAAAGATCAATTCAAAAGTGTTGGAAATCTTCCAAATATTCATTAAGGGTAGAATTGTCTTTTTTGAGTAATTGGGTGCTTGTGAGGGGTACAACCCTTTGGAGGGTTGCACCCCACCCCAAAGGGTGCCCTATTGGCATCCTTACATGTCTTATATAAGGAGGCATTATACTCATTACAAAGAACAAGGGAAAAATCCAAATATTGAAAGAGACATTTTGTTTTGTTTTTTGGTTTTGAGAGAGAGTTCCACCATTTCCTAGTTTGTATACTTGTCAAGGAGTGCTCCTTGGACAAGAAGGAACCAAGTTATCCTGGGAGGACATTGGCCAATTGCGAATCCGTAAAGCACCTGTGACAGGGCCAATAAGTTCTTAAGGACAGAGATATTCTCGACTTGGATTGTTTCTATAATCTCAATTTCCAGGTTTTGTCTTCAAGTTTTTCTGGCTTTAGGGTTTTGCATCTATATCTACTTTTGGAAGTTTGATCCGTTTGATTTGCATGTTTATATTACTGTTTAATGACACCAATTTTTACAACAATCTTAGGAACTTATTGCTTTAATGTTATTAAATAGTAATTCGCATGTTAGGGTTTGAATATTTTCTGGAAAATACGAACTGTGCATGAAAAACCCGTAGGGCGTTCGAACGCCCGACGCACGCGAAGGCTAAATATTTGAACTTTCGTTAGAACGTTCGAACGCGTCTTCAAACGCAACTCGAACGCAAGCCTTCTGCCTTAGAACGTTCGAACGCGTCCTAAACGCAACTCGAACGTGAACTCTCTGGAATCACACCGTTCGAAAGCGTTATCAAACGCTACTCGAACGTGAACTCTCTGGAAACACTTCGTTCGAACGCGTTATCAAACGCTACGCGAACGTAAACTCTCTGGAAACACTTCGTTCGAACGCGTTATCAAACGCAACACGAACGCACACACACTGGACAGTCTCGTTCGAACGTAGATACGAACGTGACACTAACGACTTTGTCCTGTAAGTATCATAAACTGCAAACTTTAATTAATATTAACTCGGTTAGTCATATACTGTAAACACATTAATCTTGGTAGTATAGATTTAAGTTATTATTAAGTTGTTCAATTATCACAAGCATACACATAGTGATAAAGTTGAAATTGATTGGTTGTTGCATAATTGGTTGAGAATTTAAAGTGTAATTTTGCACAAGTAATTCCATCCAATCGTGATTGACATTTATATATCTACACTTATCGTATTAATTGTGCTATTGGAAAATTGAAATATTGAGTTTGAATTGCTAAGAGGTTCTATTGAGAAAGTAGCTAAAGGATATTCCTTTATTTTTCATAAGAAATCTTGGTTGGAAATTCAATGACTTGTGTTTATTGGTACTACTGTCCAATATAACAACAAGTGGACATTTGGTATATCACTTGAGACAAGATCATTCGTTGATCGTTGTGCAGTTTGTCTTTCGTAGACTGATTGAACTCTGTTGATTTCTGTTACAAATGGCAAGCAGAAATATCAAAGAATACCGGTCTCTCACGGAGAAAAGCCGGAGAAATTTGGTGAGGCAAGTTTCAAACAGTGGCAGAGCAAAATGTTGTTCTACCTAACAACTCTTCAGTTGGCTAAATTCCTCAAGGATCCTCCGGGTCCTGTGGAGGGTGAATCTGAATTGGCCAAGGAAGAGCGAAAACAGACTTGGTTGTCTGGAGACTTCCTATGCAAGAACTACCTTTTGGGTGGTCTTGACAATACCCTGTACAAGGTGTACCATGGCATGACTTCTGCGAAGGTTCTCTGGGAATCTCTCGAGAAGAAGTACAAAACCGAAGATGCCGGACAAAAGAAATTTGTCGTGGGTAGGTTCCTGTACTACAAGATGGTAGATTCAAGGACGGTGATGTCTCAGTTGGGTGAACTGCCATTGATCATTCATGAAATACTGGATGAGGGAATGAAACTCTGTGAGATGTTTCAAGTTGCCGCCATAATTGAAAAGTTGTCTCCATCATGGAAGGACTTCAGGAGCTATCTGCAACACAAAAAGAAGCAGATGAGCCTTGAGGACCTTGGAGTTCGATTGAGAATCGAACAGGACAACATGATGTCTGAGAAGGCCAGCTACAAGACTATGGAGTCTAAGGCCCACATCTTTGAGGATGTAAAGGGTAGCAAGAAAAGAAAGAACAGTGAAGCTGATTCTTCCCAAGCGAACAAGAAGTTCAATGGGAAGTGCTACAACTGTGAAAAGAGCGGTCATATGACAAAGGACTGCAGAAACAAGATATCTCAGGACAATGGCAGGATAAAAGAGGCCTATGTCACTGAAGATGAGCAGTTAACTAATGAGATTTCAGAAATGAATCTCTCAACAGTGGTAACTGAAGCCAACTTGGTTGGAATCCGAGAGAATGATGGGTAGACTCTGGGGCTACTCGTCATATCTGTGCTGATAGCAAGATGTTTTCCTCGTCATATCTGTGCATGTTCCAGATATTCGGGAGAACTCGGTCTCGGGTTTGTATTTGTTTCTGACAAGATTGTATTGACCAAAAATGATGTCTATGTAGGAAAATGATACCTCGCTGAGGGTCTTTTCAATGACTGTCAATTGTGCTATTAATAAAGCTGAAACTTCTGCTTATATTATTGAGTCACAAAATGTATGGCATGAGAGGTTAGGACATGTTAATTATGATACAATGCGTACAGTAATTAACATGAACCTTATACCTAAATTTGCATTGATGGCCAACATGAGTGTGAGGCATGTGTTGAAGCAAAAATACATAGAACATCATAGAACGAAGTTCTGAACCCTGGGAACTTGTATACACTGACGTGTGTGAC
Source organism: Zanthoxylum bungeanum (assembly GCA_019454045.1). Lineage (NCBI taxonomy): Eukaryota > Viridiplantae > Streptophyta > Magnoliopsida > Sapindales > Rutaceae > Zanthoxylum > Zanthoxylum bungeanum. The sequence continues at coordinate 62,418 of SKCR01011813.1, read as the reverse complement.
ATAAATATTGTGCAAAAAAGAGGCGGTAAAAAGTACTTTGTCACTTTTATCGATGAAAGCACAAGATTCTGTTAAGTGTATTTGCTGAGGAGCAAAGCTGAAGCTATTGAGAGCTTTATACACTGAGAACGAAGTTGCAAATCAACTTGGCAAGGAAATCAAAAGAATCAGGAGTGATAGAAGTGGTGAATACGTTTCATCATTCGGTGAATATTGTTCTGTGCACGGAATTATTCACGAAACCATTGCTCCGTATTCTCCTCAACAAATGGGATTGCTGAGTGCAAAGACCGAACGTTGAAGGAAATGATGAATGCCATGTTGACTAGTTCTGGTTTACCTCAGAACTTGTGGGGGAAAGCCCTGCTTTCCGCGAACTACGTTCTGAACAAGCTTCCTCACAGAAGATTGGACAAGACACCATATGAGTTGTGGAAAGGTTAAGTACCTTCCTACAAATATCTGAAAATGTGGGGGTGTCTTGCCAATTGCCAAGGTGATGGCTCCTAAACCTAAGAAGGTGGAATAGGACCCAAAACTGTTGATTGTATATTCTTCGGATATGCTTGCAACAGTAGTGCGTATCGATTCTTGGTACACAAGTATGAGATTCCTGACATCAATCTGAATGTGATGATTGAGTCAAGGAATGCAATATTTTTGAAGAAACATTTCCTTGTAAGGAAAGACAAAGAAGAGAGTCTCTCAAAAAGAGCTGTTGATATTGTTAAGGACAGTGATCAGGTTGACCAAGAGTCATATCCGTTTTTCTGACATATTTGTTAGAAAAAGAGCCTCGAAGCTATAAAGAAGCAATGTCTTCTTTGGAGGCACCTCTTTGGAAAGAGGCGATAAACAGTGAGATTGATTCAATCCTACAGAACCATACTTGGGAGTTGGTTGATCTTCCACCAGGTTGTAAGCCACTGGCTACAAATGGAAAGATGAAAATGGATGGATCAATAGATAAGTACAAGGCGAGGTTTGTCATAAAAGTTTATAGACAGAAAGAATGCCTTGTTTACTTTGACACATATCCACCAGTGATTTGTATCACATCAGTAGAATGCTTATAGCTATAGCAGCTATATTTGGTCTTGAAATACATCAAAATGATGTAAAGACGTCATTCTTGAATGGTGAATTGGATGAAGAGACTTACATGGAACAACCAGAAGGGTTTAATGTTCCTGGATAAAAACAGAAGGTGTGTAAACTTGTAAAATCCTTGTGCGGATTAAAACAAGCACCTAGACAATGACATGAGAACATTGACAAAGAGATGTTGTCAAGTGGGTTTAAACCCATGAGTGTGATAAGTGTGTGTACACCAAGTCAACTCAAAAAGGATATGTCATTGTGTGTCTCTATGTAGACGATATGCTGATAATTGGTAGTAATCATGAAATGATTCAGTCTACCAAAAACGTGTTAACCAGCAAATTTGATATGAAAGATTTGGGAGTAGCTAACCTAACTCTTCCTCTATCAAAGAATACTGGCTTAAGCATATCGCAATTAGAGTATTCAAGGGTCATCAGAAGTCTGATGTATCTCACGAATTGCACACGAACTGATGTCGCTCAAGCTGTGAATAGGCTTAGCAGATATACTAGCAATCCAGGACATAACCACTGGAAAGTCATAGTAAGTGTTTTGAGGTATAAGAAACTTCAAAATATGGGCTACATTACGAGAGATATCCTGCTGTTCTAGAGGGATACAGCGATGCTGGATATCTGATATAGTGGATTCCAAATCTACGGTTGGATTTGTTTTCACACTTGGTAATGCAGCCGTGTCATGGAAATCCTCGAGGCAAACATGTGTTGCCCGGTCTACTATGGAATCAGAGTTCATAGCATTAGACAAAACAGCGGAAGAAGCAGAATGGCTTAGAAACTTCCTGGAGGATATTCCTAGTTGGCCCAAACCGGTGCCAGCGATTAGCATACATTGTGATAGCCAATCGGCAATTGGGAGAGCCCAAAATACAATGTATAATGGTAAGTCTCGACACATACGTCGGAGACATAATACCATACGTCAACTGCTCTCAAGTGGCATAATAACGATTGATTATGTCAGGTCGAAGGAAAACCTAGCGGATCCACTAACTAAAGGTTTACCTCGAGAGCAAGTTGAGAAGTCATCGAGGGGAATGGGCTTGAAGCCTATAATCTAAGAATTGTCACTGTGGAAACCCAACCTAGTTGACTGGAGATCCCAAGATCTAGGTTCAAAAGGGACAACAGAAACTTTGTGCAATTCAAAACAAGCACTGAAGAGTTTCGTACTCTTTCCCATTCCGATAATGACGCTGAGTGCTGTCTGTCATTGGTTAGGATAAGCTAAGGCTTTTAATGATCACTATATTAGGAGATGAGTCCTAATGGGGGTAAAGACAGATTACCTCTTCATAGTAGATCACCTATTTCAAGTAAGAAGTGTGGCCGCTTCCATGGGAACCTTTAAAGGCGGGTTACCCTAAAGTACTTGATGAATCCAGGACCGTTGTTCAGGGCCAAAATGAACACAACCGTAGAATGGGAAAATGGTCGAATTAAAGCTGTGTGTTGGCAATTGTCTTGGTTTACACCAACGGCAGAACAGTTCAAGACTATGGGTCACTAGTTTGCCAAGTAAATCCGATTGTCACTCAGTAGGAAAGGTTCAAGGCGAAAGCTACCTATTTCGATGCAGCTTTAGTTCATGGTAACTCTCTCAAGTGTCTCCTTGAATATTTGAAGAATTGTGGGGGATTGTTGGAAATCTTCCAAATATTCATTAAGGGTAGAATTGTCCTTTTTGAGTAATTGGGTGCTTGTGAGGGGTACAACCCTTTGGAGGGTTGCACCCCACCCCAAAGGGTGCCCTATTGGCATCCTTACATGTCTTATATAAGGAGGCATTATACTCATTACAAAGAACAAGGGAAAAATCCAAATATTGAAAGAGACATTTTGTTTTGTTTTTTGGTTTTGAGAGAGAGTTCCACCATTTCCTAGTTTGTATACTTGTCAAGGAGTGCCCTTGGACAAGAAGGAACCAAGTTATCCTGGGAGGATATTGGCCAATTGCGAATCCGTAAAGCACCTGTGACGGGGCCAATAAGTTCTTAAGGACAGAGATCTTCTCGACTTGGATTGTTTCTATAATCTAAATTTCCAGGTTTTGTCTTCAAGTTTTTCTGGCTTTAGGGTTTTGCATCTAGATCTACTTTTGGAAGTTTGATCCGTTTGATTTGCATGTTTATATTACTGTTTAATGACACCAATTTTTACAACAAAAAGTGTAATGCAAATTAATATGATGAACTCCCTTTACTTCTCATTCAAACATAAAGAGTGAAGATATCTGATGCGTGATTGATAATTTGACAGGTACCTGAAACACTATCCGAAGAAGTTCTTGGAAAGATGGCTGCACCACCAAAGATTGATGTGCCTATCATTACACCTGATGAGCTTACAGAAGCTGATGGGGTGCTTCTTGGTTTCCCTACTAGATTCGGAATGATGGCCGCACAATTTAAGGCATTCATGGATTCAACTGGAGGTCTATGGAGAACACAACAGCTTGCTGGCAAGCCTGCTGGAATTTTCTACAGCACTGGATCACAAGGTGGTGGACAAGAGACTACACCGTGAGTTTCATTAATTTTTTTGTCCCCTGATTCACAAGCATCTATTATAGCCAGCCTTATAAATTGGAAATTTCATGCAGCTTGACCGCCATTACTCAGCTTGTTCACCATGGAATGATCTTCGTACCAATTGGATACACATTTGGAGCTGGCATGTTTGAGATGGAGAAAGTGAAGGGTGGCAGCCCATATGGAGCTGGAACTTTTGCTGGTGATGGCTCAAGACAGCCAACTGAGCTTGAACTAGCACAAGCTTTCCATCAGGGGAAGTACTTTGCTGGTATTGCAAAGAAGCTCAAGGGATCCGCTTAGTTTACATTGACAACTACATTCAGCTTTCACAGTTTCGGTCACCATTCTCCAGCTTTCGTTTTCATGTACTGAATAATAAAGTGTGCTTTGCATATTACGTACTACAAACTTTATCCGTTTCTCCATTAATAATTATAAAATGGTGCTGTATTATTAACTATTTCGAATTGGTTTTCTGCTAAATTTTGACGTGTATCTGCTAAACTTAGACATCCTTTTCAACAGAAAAATTTATGTAAGAGCTTGGCGCAGTTGGGGTTTTACGTGTTCAAACAAAAGGTCATGTAAATAATAGGCTTCTCATTCCAAAACAAATTATGAGATACGTTAAGAATAAACAATGATTATAACGATGGGTAACAGGAGTGGGCTGCTCATACCTAAGTATGATGCCGAACTCATAAATTATTATTATTATTTTATTTATTTTTTTGCATTTTCTTTTAGAAAATATTAATAATAATATATTTAACCCACTAATTTTATATGGAGAAATAAATTTTATGCAAATTTTGAAATAAAATTATGTCTCCGCTCTTGATTATAACTACTCTTACCCTTGTGCATATTATTATTTTATTGAACACGAAACACAGGTTGTGGATATAAGAACCTGTAACAATGCACTTCAGATTTCTGGATTGTTTTATAGGAAGGAAAAAATTTCTGGTGGCTGCTGCAAAATACTTTTGTCAAGTGTGGAGTGCCAAATTCCGAATTAAGATAGATAATGGCATGTAACATCGATGCTATTAAGTATTAGATTGCAATTTAACAAAATGTGAATATTCTCCTAATTAGAAGTTGCCCCAAATCAATTTTTTTTTTCCTCTCATATTTTCACAAGATTCGAACTCGAGTGACTAGTCAAATAATATTACTTGAAAACCACTTAGTCAAGTCCTCCTAATCAAAAGTTCATCCATGCGTCATATGGATGCATTTCTCAAATTATGGCCTCGGATTAATGTGGCCGCCACCAATAAAAATAATAAAATACAATTGGTTTTAGACGTGGGGTTTTAATTTAGATCAAATTTTAAGACGATAAGCAATCGCCTTTGTTATCGGTAACCACCCTCACCATAAGTTATTAATTAATTTGATCGAAGCCCAAGTTCAAGATTAAAATGAATTGAGTTTTGGATTATCTTCAAGCCCATCTTGAACCCAACACCGTGCTCAAAAGAACACTCGTGTTAGGGTTTTAGGTGATGGGCGCGGCGGAAGCGCGGTTCGGGCGAAATTGTATTTTAAAATTTTTTCAAAATATCAAATAAATTATTCAATATCTAATATGAATAATTTATTCATATTTCACCTAAACCTATTTATTCAATATCAAATATTAACATAAATAAGGTTGAAATCTCGTGGAACTTTTAAGAAATCATTTTTTCCGCAAAATGGCCTAAAATGCGTTTTTGCCCGAACCAACTACCCGAAACTTATGGAAACTGCCTAAGTTAGTTCCAATAGTGTCGGGGCAGTTCATGGGCTGCCCGAACAGTGATGAACTTACGGTTTGGACAGCCGTCACCCGGTTAACTCAAAAGTCACCCGGTAACGTCGTTTTGGCCGTTTTCGCTTATTTAAAGTCGGAAACACTTTCCGGAAATTGTGCCAACTCCCAAAACACATCCATTACATTCATATGACATCAAAATCATCACATAATTTCCACTGTTTTTTCTTTTAAATAATCGGAGATTCAATTATCAATTCCACACTAACCAAGTAATGTCTTCTAAACTCTACTTTTTTTTTCAGACATTAAAGGCAAATTTGGTTGGGGGGAGGGGATAGTTGACTAGACAGTTTCTATTTTTATGTTTTATTGTTGTGTTTTTCTTTAAAAATATGTTTTCGTTTTTATGTTGTTGTTTTATGTAAAAAAAAAAATATATTTTTATGTTATTTTGGCTTTGTTGTTATTTTGTGTGTAAAAATAAAAATTTATTTTGTGTTGATTTTGTTTTGTATTTTTTCAAAAAAAAAAAAAAAACTACACACAAACCTATAATAAATTTTTGACTAACCTAGTGAAATTGTTGTTAAGAGATGGTAGTGTAAGGAGTTTTCGCTATTCAGACGTATGTCAATGTAATTCGTAACAAGTTATTTTTGTTTCTTTTTTTGAATCATTTAAATTTGTGAATTCTCCATAAAATTGATTAAATTTTATCTTTATATGCTCATTTGACAGGTTTTATCAACATACACGGTAACATATGATCATGGGTTGTAATTAAAAATTTTGTAATATTCAGTTCTCTAGTTTGTTAAAGGTAGCACCTAAAGGCAGTTGAATTTGTGCTTTTATTCAAAAGAAAAACTAATCAAGCTTTTACTTAGTAACCAGACTTCTTGCCTCAATAAGCAGTGATTGTTTACATAAAATGGTAGAGTTTAAGTTAGTTTAAAAAAATTATATTAATAATAATCAAGCTTTTACTTAGTAACCATATATCTTACCTCGGCAAGTAGTGATTGTTCGCGTAAAACAGTAGAGCTTGAGTTTGTAAAAAAAATGTGTAAATAAGTTCAATTTCATAGCCTCTCTTACTCGAGCAATTAAGTGCATGGGGTGTTTTAACACTTAGTGTCATACGACCAACTAGTCTGGTAGTCACTAACCCAAAGCTCGTTACAAGGGTTAAAGAGACAGCTTAAGAAATTTTAACACTTTTTCTTTTTATCATATGAGATCCGAGCAATTAACCCCGTTGGGATGTCTTAATATCTATCGCCCTAAAGCCAACTGGTTTGGGAGTCATTGATCCAAATCTCATTACAAGGGTTGAAGATGTATTAAAAAAATATCTATTTCTGTATATAAATAATTTTTTCATTGCCAAAAGGTGTGAATTCTGATATAACTTTAGGACAAAAATATTACTATCTTTTCAACAAGACCTGTGAATATCATGGGCACAATGAATTGATTGATACTTTATTTTATGTGTATATGGAAGAAGGGTAAAAAGTACACAAGAATTTACTTATTTGATTATTTACAAAGAAATAAAAAATTAGTAACTTGGATAAGAAATTTTTTAAGTTTTCGCTTACATTACTAGGGACTAGTAATAAACTGGTTGAGGGGTATGATGAACATTAAAAAGCATGAATCACCATGCTTCTTTACATGTATAGATTTCACCAACCGCAACAAAACATGGCCAAGGATAACTCCCATTTACCTAGGATTGATCAGTTGGTAGATGTGATAGCGGGCCACAAGCTGCTAAGCTTCATGGATGTGTACTCTGGGTACAACGAAATTGCGATGTATGAACCAGATGAGAAACACATATCTTTCATCACAGATCGTGGTTTATATTGCAACAAGTGATACCCATTGGGCTGAATAATGTAGGAGCGACCTAACTGAGACTAGTTAACAGAATGTTCTATAGGCATATTGGAAAGACTATGGAGGTGTACATCAATGACGTACTGGTAAAGTCTAAAACACCACTAATCATGTCATGCACCTTAGGGAAGCGTTGAAGGTCTTAAGGGAATACCGAATGAAGTATAATCCCCTCAAATGCACATTCAGGGTAGCCTCTAGAAATATCTTAGGGTTCATTGTGAATCTGAGAGGAATCGAGGCCAATCTAGAGAAAATAGAGGCATTAAGGAGCATGAATGACCCCGCTCTCTAAAATATGTGCAGTGTTTGATTGGGCAGGTCACAACACTAAGAAGGTTCATCTCGCGAACACGGACAAATATATCTTGTTCTTTGATGTCCTACGAGAGAACAAGAGGTTTTAATGGAACGACAAATGTGATGCCGCATTCCAATAGTTGAACGACTTCATTAGGAGAGTTCTAATTTTGTCAAAGCCAAGAGACAGCGAAAAACTCATGATTTATTTAGACATATCCGAGAACGCAATCAACACGGTCGACATCAAAGAATGCAAAAAGATTTAGCGACTTGTATACTACGTGAGCAAGCGGTTATTGGATGCTGAAACAAGAAACCCACAAATGGAAAAGCTTGCCTATTGCTTGGTCGTCAAGTCCAATGAACTACCGCCTTACTTTCTGCCCCACAATATTCAAGTATTGACAAGCTACACTGAGGCTTGTTCTGCAAAAGCCAGACAGCTCTGGGCGACTACTCAAGTGGGCAGTAGTAGACATGGCCGGCGGTTCGGTTCCGGTTTGAAACCGAACCGAATCGGTCGGCTCCCGGTTCCACACTTAAGTGAATTAAATTGGACTTTAATTCAAGTGAACGAATTAATTTGGAATTAATTCGCGAGCGACTTTCGTAATAATTTTGCTAGGCATTATTATTTGATTAAATTAGATTTAATTACATAGCGATGGAAAATTTGTTTAGTCAGATTAAACGTAACCGAGCCCAAACTGTGTTGAGTAAGCTAACTTAAATTTTGAATTTAAAGTGGTGGGACCCACTTTACTTACATCAACCTTTTGACACTTGATGTGAGTAGTTGGCCACATTTAATTGTGATGGAAGTGGTTTAAAAAAATAATTGGATTATTTTAAAACACACACCAACCAACTCAATACACTATTCACTCATCTCTCCTAATTTTTCTCTCTCATGGGCGTGAACTTGGTTCATTTTCTTCTTGAATTTTGTTGCAAAATTCCATTAAGCTAGCACTTCAAGAGACAAATGAAGGTGATAGGGAAACCAATCCATGAGTTTGGAATGCAAACACAAGGCTTGGAGCTTCCAACAAAGAAGAAAAAGTTTTGAACTCATTCAATCAATGTGAGTATTTTCCGCAACTCTCCTTGATTATTTCACACACAAATCACTCTTAGATGATCTTGGCATGTTCTAGGAACACTTACAATGGTATTAGAGCGAGATCCAAGCTTGATTTGAGTTTATGGTTTGTAAACTTTAATTTGGGATATTTGTGTTTGGAGCATGATTTGCCTAAATTGGTTGCTTGGTTATGTTGGTATGATGTTGAATTGGATTTGTGCATCATTGATTTTGTGAAAAATTGATAGGATTAATTTTCCCCAAAATATACCCCTTGGATGAATACATGAACCCTAGGTGCATCATGGTGATTTTTGATTTTAGACCATTGGATGTGTTTAAAAGCATGAAATATATTGATTGTTGATTTAATTTGATTAAAATCAAATTGATTGAAATTTTGTGCCATATTACCGTGAATACCATAAGCATGTTATAAGATTGATTTTGCTTCAATTTGTGTTGGACATAAATTTGAAATGTAAAGCATGATTAATTGAATTAATTAGTGTTTTGGAAGCATTAGATTAATTAATTAATTAATTATGGTAATTACACTTGAATTGAATTAATTTGTAATTTGGAATAACGAGTTAATTTAATTTATTGTATTTGGGCTTAATGGGCCTAGTTGGGCCAAGTTTTGTTTAGTATAATTGGTTAGATCCAATTGGGCCTAAAACCATTTTCATAAAGTCCAAATATGATAATTGGGCCTTAAATATTTTAATTGGGCCTAATGGGCCTAAATTGATTTTTTGGCATTGGGTGATTCCTAATTGTGCCTTGGCATCTTGGGTTTGACCCATAATTGCCAAAGCCTATGCCTAAAAAATTAATTGAAAGCCCATTGGACTTTAATTGAATAATATCAGATACTAATTGGGCCTTTGAGACCCATAAGATTGGATTTGAAATCCAAGTCTAAAAAGCACTTTTAAAAGTGTAATTATTTAATTTAGAATTGAATATGAATTAGTATTGAAAACAAATTAAATTAGATTTAAAATTATAGTTCGATATAATTCAAGAATACGTAATTTGAGTATTTATTATTAAACGAGTTGGACTCGCGCAAATCAAATCGTTGTTTGAACATTAGATGATCATTAATTCAAATATTAATTAATTGGATTAGATTGATTGAATAACATGCATTGTGTGAATACTTGAATGTATTGTATGAATAATGTATATAGGATGGATATTAGAAATGTGAGGGCAATTTTGGAAATTATTGTAATAAATTTAGAATTTATTAAATTGGACCTGCGTGTCCAGCCTATTACCTCTTTTCTCATTGTATTTCTCTTCTCACCTATTCCCATCAATGTAAATGAGGTTTCTTTAGAAGTATTATGTAATTGGGTAGAAGTATGAATAGTGCTAGCGGGAGAGAGGAAAGGGAGAGATTTGTTCTAGGAACAAAATGTATTATATATCCATCCGAATATCATTATTAATTTTCTTTCGCGCCTTATTATGCTTTTAGAATGCATGCTTAATGGTGTATGATGAGACCTAATTAAAGATAATAAATTGGTTGCCAAATGGCGACAAAAACACTCATTTCATATTAAGCGTTTTTCCTTCCATTGAGTGATTCTCTCTCAAGATCCAAGATTGGCATTGGTTTGTTGGCCAAAGTCAAGACCTTTGTCCATCGCGGATGTGTTTGAATCATGAAGGCTTTGTTCCATATCGTACGCCTTGGGCAAGTTGTGATTTGTTGGCCAAAGTCAAGGTCACTTCTTGTTCATCGGCCTCGTTACGAAGCTTTCCCACTGTCAATGGGTCACGCTTAACTGGTTTCATTAAGCTTGTTAAGCCAAAGTCAAGGCTTAGTTGATTCAGAGGAAAAGGTTAGGGAATATATCGGATATATTGGCATATATTGGATATATGTTTTGGACTTGTAGATCCACCTATTGGATTTAGGAATTGGATGTGATCTAATTGATCTTAGAGATCTACCTAGTTAAGTTTCATACAACTTGTTGGCCAAAGTCAAGGTTGTGTGTTATTTAACAGGATCCTAGCCCACTAGGAAACTAGGTTTCCCGAGTACTTCACAGAGGGTTGGAGGCTCGTCGAAAAATAGTGGGAGGCAAGTATTAAATTTACAATTTGTTTAGATACTTGCCAATACGCGGTCATTTCATTTTTCACCATTAATTATTAATAAATATATTAATTGGACTAATATTCAATTATTGTTTTAATTAAACAGTTTGACTGTATTCAAACTACTTCATTTGTAGTTGGTTATATAATTGGATTATAGTAATCAATACATTTGAGTGTAACCGATCAATTGTATTTGATTATATAGTTAGACTATAGTAATCATTATATTCAATTGTACCCAAAATCGTTAATTGGATAGTTGGACTATTGGAATCAAGATAACTGAAAGATTAGCATTTGGAACATAATCCTGGGTGAAAATGTCTTTTAGCGGCTTCAATTTTCAGACTGGGAATAGAACCTCAGGATAGTCCTGGGAGCTGAGAAGTTATTCTATAATAGAGAAACCTCTTGGGCCTAAGCCCGGAGTTGAGCAAATAGTGGAGCATGAGCTTTGGAAGACTCATGGTGATGATAACTTTAGTGCTCAATCTGTTATACACGCCGCAATGACTCTTTAATTTTGTCGTCAAAATTAAGGATTAGAACATTATACCATGATGTTGAAATTAAAGGATCTTCATAGATCTAACAGTAGATCTTAGAAGTACGAATTGTAAAAGAAGCTCTTGAGCTCTTGATCTGTCGAGCACTAGGCCTCACAGATGATTGCTGACATCGAACAGCTAGGTTAGCTGGGCAATACCTACGAGGACGAGACTTCCAAAGATTTGATCTTACAGTCTCTGCCCGAATGCTGGGGCAGGTTCATTATGAACCAAGAGAAAAATCTTGGAGAGTTGATGGCTATACTTAAGGAGGCGGAGCCAGAGCTTCTAAAAGGGGCAAAGGCAAAATCGTCACAGTCTTCTAGGAAGACAAATGACATATCCCAAGATGTCCGTCTAAACTGTGGAAAACGGGGTCATTGGAAGCGTGACTGTCGTATAGACAAGGCAGACATGAAGGAAGTGAAGACGGGCAAGGCTCCAGCTTCAAGTATGTTTGTTATAAACATGTCCACTGCTGGTTTTAAAATTGGACTTTAGATACTGGATGTGGTACATAATATATGTATTGATGTGCGAGATCTGCTGATTAGTAGGAGACTGACTTCAGATGAGATCTACCTGCGAGTCGAAAACGGGATGAGATTCGCTGTTTTAACCGTAGAAACCTAAGTTTTGGAACTGCCCTTTGGGCATGTACTTAAATTAAGAAACTGTTATAATGTATCTAGTTTGACTAGAAATATTATCTCTGTATCTAGTATAACCCGTTGCGGGTATACCTTTATATTCTAGAACGCTAAGTGTTTTGTTTATAAAGATGATATTGAGATAAACACATTAGATATTAATAACATATTTATATTTAGAATATAAATTAATCTCATACATATAACATGACAAACAAATAGCTCAAACTGAATTAATCAGATGAGACTTATTTGTGGCATTGTTGTCTGAGACACATTAACAAGACTCATATATCCACACTTTCGAAGAGTGGGTACTGGGACGGATTTGATTCTAATTCAAATGATTTCTACAAATCTAGTTTATTAGGTAAAGTGCCTAAAACACCTTTTACTTGGAAAAATTACAAGTGCCACTGATCTGTTAGCCCTCGTTCATAGTGACGTAAGTGGGCCCATGTCTAGCTAGGCTAGAGGTGGTTATGAATACTTCGTAACCTTTACGGATGTGGCATCGCGTTACGATTATTTGTATCTTATGAAACACAAGTCGGAAACTTTTGATAAAATCAAAGGGTTTCGACACGAAGTATAAAAACAGACTGGTAAGAGTATTAAAACATCACGATTGGACCGTGATGGAATACTTAAGCAATAAGTTTCTCGATTACTTGAAAGAGTATGGTATTCTTTCACAGTGGACTCCTCCCGGGACACCTCAATTTGATGGTGTGTCCAAACAGAGAAACCGAACTTTGTTGGACATGGTAAGGTTGATGATAAGTCGCTCTGAGCTACCAATTTCCTTCTGGGGATACACATTAAACATCGCAATACTTATTTTGAATAAGGTTCCATGAAAATATATTAGACATACTTCATATTAGATATGAACATGAAAGAAATTGGGTTTCTCATTCCCGAAGATTTGGGAATGCTGGGCATATGTTTGGATGATACCAAACTAGAACCCAAATCGGATAAGTGCTTATTTATAGGTTGTCCTAGGGAAACCAAAGTATAGTACTTATACAACTCACAAGAGAACAATGTAATTGTTGCTCTCCATGAGGTATTCCTAAGAGGAATTCCTATATGCAGTGGTAAGTGAGAGGAAAGTAAAACTCGATGAAAATTAAAGTAATACAGTTCCAGGCACCGATTCCTTCACGGAACACCAACAGTTTATCAAGGATGAAACTGTACCACACTCTTCGAAAACACAAGATCAGCGTAGGTCGGAGAGAGTCGGAAAATAACATGGGAGGTATCGGTTTCTGATCTCACCTCATGAAGATGTCAATCTCATGAGGAAGACGAACCAACTACGTATGAGGAAGTGATACAAGGTATCGAATCCTTTTTTTTTATGGCAAAGTGACATGAAGTCCGAAATGGATTCCATGTATACCAACCAAGTTTGGACACGGGTTGATGTACTAGAAGGTATTGTGTCTATTGGTACTAAATGAGTCTTCAAGAAAGACAAACATGGATGGCAACATACAAACGTACAAAGCTAGGCTTGAGCGAAAGGGTATCGTCATCAACATGGTGTCGATTACGACGAAACCTTTTATCCATTGCCATGATTAAATCCATTCGGATAATGCTTGCTAGTGCTTCATATTTCATTTATGAAATATGGCATATGGATGTCAAAACCGCTTTCCTTAACAGAAACCTTTTGGAGGATGTTTATCAACATCCTGACAGTTTTTTCGTACCAAAACATGCAAACAAGGTTTGCCAGTTAAATCGATCCATTTATGGATTGAAGCAAGTATTGAATTCTTGGAACCATCGTTTTGATGTAATCATAATGGTATATGATTTAATTCAAAATGAAGATGATTCTTGTGTATATTAGAAGGTTAGTGGGAGTGCACTGAAAGTGATTGTCCTACATAATGATGATTATATTATTCTTGGAATGAAATCCTATAATACAATCGGTGTTGAAGCTTGGCTTTCATGAAAATTCTCATAGAATACTTGGGAGAGGCAACCTTTATTCTAGGAATAAGGATCTACTGAGATAGATCTAAAGTGTTGTTGCATCTCCGAGAACTGGTACATTGAAAATATGTACGCGAACCTAGTGTATCATATTCTTTGAGCATATGAAGTCACAATCATCGGCCAATCCAGGTGATGGTCTCTGGATTGATGTTAAAGATATCCTTGAGTATCTTAGATGACTAAGGATGCTTTCTGATAATATGGAGAAGGAGAACTTGAAGTGATTGGTTACCGTTTGCAAGTTTCCAAATCGAAAAAACGACGTACTGTTACTCGCAATAAGGGTACGTATATAGTTTGAATAACGGAACAGTGAGCTGAAAATCTTCAAGCAAGATACTATTACCGAATAAATAAACAACAAGAGCGGAACATTGCTGCAGCTGAGGCAGCGAAAGAAGCATTTTGGATCTATATAATCCTAATTAGATTAGGTGTAGTTCTGTTAGCAGCTGAGCTAGGCTACAAACAGGCTAAAGAATTATGGTCTCATCAACGATCCAAGTATGTACTTCAAATGATTTTATCTGATTTGTGAGATCATACATCGTGGCGATGTGATGATCTAATAAATTGCATCAGATGATAACCTTCACAAATCCGCTGACGAAGGTTGTTTCTCAACATACGTTTGAGCGACCCGGACATAGTTCAGGTGTAGGACACTTGAGTGATTGGCTATAGGCCAAGTGGGAGATTGTTGGACAATTATGACCCACAACATCACTATTTCTACAGAACATAGTGTTGTTATACAAATTAACTATGTGACAAAGGAAATTGCTCTTTTATCATTTGTAATTGGATTACCGGGATATATAAATGATAAAGGTCCATATGATTAGTACTGGATTAATAAGATATGAGACAATATTAATCCATGTAAGGTTTAATCATTAAATATCCATAGTCGTAGTATTATCGAGACTGGACATCGATAATGCAGGATAGGCTAGTATTACACTTGTGCATGTTATGGAAGCGTAACGACATAGTTCTTATATATTTGGGTATTGGATACTTATACAAGTGTAATAGGAGGTTCTGTTTACCAATGGTACGAGAGCAGTTTCGCTCTGGATAGACCCATCGAAATCCCATTAGTAGTATGACTATGTGTCTATGGAATCCGATAATTAGGGTAGGTGTATTGGTCTTAACCTGAGACTTGCCATCACTAATACTTGCAACATCAGTATACTTTCGTTTTGGTCGTCCGAGGCTTTAACAGGTTCTGTGTACGCCTCTTCTGGGTATACTGAGAATCGAGTGTATTGGGTGTGATGTCAAGATGAAAGTATCACTTCAGTCATATGGAGATGATGATCATGTAGGATACGAAACTAGTACTCTTAAGTATTGCAATCATTGGGATAATATGACTAGGTCATGATTATCCGATTACAGAGACTAGTTACTAGAGATCTGATATGTGCTTCGTATGGGGCAGAAACAATTCCAGCCTCAGGCCTAGCATGTGACATTTGATACTGGATCGTAATACGTAATACTACGTATACTACGCCTGACAAAGATTACATATTCCTTTAAAGAATATTTCTGGAGAATTGGGTAGGCACAGTGCTTTACTAGAAGCCAACCATGTCTTGTAAATTGGTAAGAACATGGTACCAGATACGCACGTATTCGGATAGTCCGACAACCGGATTTACTGCCAACATATCCAGGGATCTCTTGGTTGCTTCACAAAGATTCACCGATGACATTGACTCGGACAAGAATTAATCTGGGATTAATACTATAGAGAGAATTAATTTGGGATTAATGCGTCAAGAATTAATCTGGGATTAATTCGACGAGAAGAGAGAACGCGATTAATTTGGAATTAATCGGTAAAATAAATTTAATAGTTAAATTGGATTTTTCTGTTTAATTTATTTAATTGGGCTAAAATAATATATTAGATATATTAATTGAAATTATATTTCAATGTGGAATTAAATTGGACTTTAATTCAAGCGAATGAATTAATTGGAATTAATTCGCGAGCGACTTCCATAATAATTTTGCTATGCATTATTATTTGATTAAATTAGATTTAATTACATAGCGACGGAAAATTCATTTAGTCGGATAAACGTACCGAGCCCAAACTGTGTTGAGTAAGCTAACTCAAATTTTGAATTTAAAGTGGTGGGACCCACTTTATGTAATATCCCTGGTTATTATAGCAAGTTGCGTGAATTTTATTTTTCGCGCGTAAGGCCTCGATCGAACGCGAGGTCAATTTTATTAAGTAATGGAACTTTTCATGATGAAGAACACAAAACACGAAGGGGAGAAAACGAAACATGAGAAGAAGAGGGGTGGGAGGAGAGAGCGAGAATGGACTGAGAAAGGAGAGAAGAAAGAAAAGAGACAATGAGAGCAGAGAAGAAGAAGCCGAAGCCGAGAGGAGTGCGATGAGAGAAGCCGCAGAACAGAGTAGCCAAACGAGAACGAAAAAGAGAAAGTGAGTCCGAAACAGTGCGGGAAGGAAGAAAGAAGCAACACGTGAGCGAGAGGAATGAGAAGAAGACGAAGAGGGAGATTGGGTATGAAACTTTAATTTTATTCATGGATATAAAAAGTAAGTGCACTATGTCTATGATTTCCTTGAGATAAGTTGATTTTGTCAATGGGTCTTGATTGTTTATTTTCAAATTTGGGCAAAATAATGAATTAGAATATATTTAAAAGTATTTTAGAATTGATTTTTAGTATGATATTGGAAGAAATTTTGAAGGGAAATGGCCAAAGGGTTCGGTCAACGTGAATTAGATTTGGGTTGGTTTTCTTTTATGGTTTGGTGGCAGTGGCATTATGTGGGGAAAATAATTGTGGAGAATGGGTTAGTAATTTTGGGTAATGGTGAAGTGGTTAATGGTTAACTACAGAATTTCTTCAATTGTTTCTCAAATTTGTGAAGTAGTTTATTTATTAAGTAAAGCAAAGGGAACTCAATCCCCAATTTTTCCTCACTGCCGAATCTGTCACAAGTTTTGGGGCTAGTGGTCTTCAAAATTAGGTAAGGCATGTCATTTAATACTTCTTGAGATTAATTTAATTAATGATACACTTGATTTTGGTTGTTTAGCTCTTGATGAGAAAGTTAGTAAGAATGTGAAATAATTTGGGAAGTAAGAGTTGTGTTGTTTCTAAATTGATTTGGAGTGTATGATGTGCGCGTGAGAGCAATGTGGTGGTATTTTATTAGTAATAGGGAGTTAATAGTCATGGAAATAAATTTTAATCCGGATGGAAAGGGTAATTTAGGATAATGGAAGTAATGATAGTAGCTGCTTAGTTGTGTTTTTCGGAATTCCTAGAAATAGGGTATAAGATTTCTAAATGAGTAATTGGTATTTTAACGAGTAAAATAGAAAAATTAAATATTGTTTGTGATAGTGAAATATGAGAAACAGGATCATAGTGTATGTTATGTATATTATGAAATGCTTGCGTGTGGTGATGTTTAGTTTGCAAATGTGATGCATGATATGAAAGTTATGTTCGATGAGATAATATTAACTTCATGCAAATATGTGGGATATCATTGAGTTGATAAGAGTAAATTGAAGATGTATTGTATTTATAGTGTTAAAACTTAATAAGCTTGAATATGAATATATAATATTATGGATGCAAAAAGTACATTAAATTTCTTATGTTTATAGTATTGTGATAATTTGTTATGTAAGTGAACTTGTTTGTCTGCATGTGAAGTATTAATAGTAGAGTTAGTATATATAGAATATAAGACAACTAGAGATGGATGTATAAAAGAATAGGATTCGCATGTCATTAATTCATAGATATGCATAGTGTGTTCTCATTTTAGAAATCGAGTTGAAGTTAAGAAAGATTCTGAAGTTCAAAGTATTTTGAAAGAAAAGTTTCAGATGTTTTTGAAAGAAATGTATTTCGAAAGAAAATGTATTTCAGAAATGCTTTTACAGTTTTGAGATAAAAAATATGGTTTTATATTTCGGGGCATGATGGAAAAACTCACCCCAGGAGATACAGAGATGGAATTGACGGATAGAGACATGTGCACATGTAGAGGACTAGGGGGACGGCGATACGTAACGCCCCTAGATCCTAGTTTATGAGACAGGATGGCGGCATAGGATCGTGTACCTGATCTCCAGTTCAGAGCTTGGGCGGTATATGGCATAGCAAGCTTTGCAACCCCAGTTCTAGTTGTGGCTTGGGGGACGGCGATACGTAACGCCCCAAGACCGCTAGTTTCAGGGCAGGTATGGCATGTTTTGGGGGACGGCGATACGTACCGCCCCAATGTCATGGATTTGCATATCTAGCTCTACGGCGTATGTGGGGGACGGCGATACGTAACGCCCCTATGCGCCAGTTTTCAGCAGATATCCCAAATACAGTTTACAGTTTTCAGAAAGAGCTTTTCCAGAAAGAGAAAGTAAAAGTAAGGTTTTCAGCAAATGATTTTCAGAAAGAAACTTTCAGATAATAGTTTTTCAGAAAGAGTTTTCAAAGAGTATTTTCTAAAAAGCATAGCATGTTACAGTTTTATATAGTATACATGACGTGCATATGATTATATAGGTTAGAAATTCATCTGAGATGCATATAGTTAACATTGAAGCATGATAGATGATTTCATATATATTTTGATTAAAGCCTATGTGTATTATACGTTCACATGGAAGGAACAATTGTTAAGATATTGGCGTATGATCATATGGTTTATATACATGTTTATATGGCTGATTTTAATCTGTTGGATGTTTAATAGAAAGAATATTTTAATAAACCGATTTGATGATATTTCAATGATATCAAAGAAAGATAGTTATAATAAAAGTCAGAACTAGATTAGAAACAAGTATATAGAAAAGTGGAAAAATATCAGAGTAACTATTACAGTGGGAATTGACACAGTAAATGATACTTGATACAGTAATAGGAATAGAGAAAACTTGATGTTATGTTAAAAATGTTTAAGAAGTAAACAGTAAACAAAATTTAAGGTATGTACGCGTATGATCAGACAAAAGGATCAGTAGCAAGTAATATGTTTGTAAAGGGATAAAAATTATATAGTGACACAACCTTTGTAAATATATGCATGGACACATAGAAAGCCTAGGGTAATACAAAAAATAGAATTCAGACTTTGCATGTGTTTGGCGCTCAAGGAATGAGCATAGTTACTTACTGAGTCTTATGACTCACACCACAACAGCGTTTGAGTTTTGCAGGTTGGTGACCTGATCGGCGACCACAGACACCAAAGCTTGAGGAGCCGATAGCAGCGTTGCAGTCAGCCAGTCACCAGGTCTTGGGAGAGTATCAGAGTCAAGTTGTAATAAGTCTAGCTGTAGAGAATGAATTGTATTAAGTGTAGTTTGTAAGAGTTTTGTTTATACGTAATTTCGGGCACGGAGCCCTGGTTGTATTTTGTCTTTGTGTCTGCATCGCATTTTAGTTGGGCCCTTAGATTGCAATTGATGTTGAGATGCCGGCCTGAGGCCGAGATTTTATGTTTATGTTTATGGATGCTGGCTATAGGTCAGTTTGCATGATGTTACGAATACATCATGCCGAAATTTCGTTTAGAATCAGAGGCTTATGGAGATGGGTTTAGTCTGTCTCCGCCGGTAGCATCCTGGCTTAGGCGGGATGTTACACTTTACTTACATCAACCTTTTAACACTTGATGTGAGTAGTTGGCTACATTAATTGTGATGGAAGTGGTTTAAAAAATAATTGGATTATTTTAAAACACACACCAACCAACTCAATACACTATTCACTCATCTCTCTCAATTTTTCTCTCCCATGGGCGTGAACTTGCGTTCATTTTTCTTGAATTTTGTTGCAAAATTCAATTAAGCTAGCACTTAAAGAGACAATGAAGGTGATAGGGAAACCAATCCATGAGTTTGGAATACAAACACAAGGCTTGGAGCTTCCAACAAAGAATAAAAAGTTTTGAACTCATCCGATCAATGTGAGTATTTTCTGCAACTCTCCTTGATTATTTCACACACAAATCACTCTTAGATGATCTTGGCATGTTCTAGGAACACTTACACGGACCTTCCCCAGAGTTGCAAAAGGTGTTGAGAAATGTCAGCATTCTCTCGAATATAAATTATTCCTGGTCTAGATCTATTGACATGGGTCAGTCATTATATTAGTAAGACTAGTGCATTATCTATATATGTAATGGACATATGGTTTGTCTCAACAGACTATGAACTTAGCGGATGTTCGTATAGAAATGTGGATATTCATTAGTGGAATGGATATAGAACAAATTCATAGAAGATGATTAATAGATATTCCATAAAATTATCAATAGTTATCTTTTCGAGTTGAGTAATTATTGTGGTCCTTAATTTGATTTGAGACACCACGATGATCTTGTGAGTGATCCTATATGTCTGATACCATGCATGTCAGAAAATTTTTATAGTCTGACCTCTGGATGACTGTTAGATATAGACTGATGCTCACGAAGATCGGTGTGTGTTATTATGAGGATTTGTCAGTCCATATGGTTAGATTTTATTTCCAGAAATTTTCAGAGTATATTCCGGAAATCTTTCGACTGAAAGTTCGTTGAAGAAATTGTTTCTTTAACATTATAAATAATATTGAAAAAGGGTTTTTGCATATTTTATTTATTTATGGAATATAATTATGAAAATTTATTTTATATTGAGTAGATAAGGTTTTGACAGTAAAACTATAACCTTACTCAATAGGAGACGGTAACGACGAAAGGACTATACATTAACGTTTTAACCTCAACTTGTATGGTTCAACGTGTCGTGTTGTTTTTAGCCATGGTTTGTAGGTGGGCAGGACTTTATGAATATGTATACAAGTATATGAGATATATATGTATATATATAAGTAACAACCGTAAGTGAGCCTAGAGAGTTTCACTATATTATGTTTACTCGTTGAGCACTAGGGCGACTTTCGTCAAATGTTGACAAAGTGTTTTGGGTTTAAGGATTAAATAGTTTGATTCGATAATTCATGAGATGAATTAATTTAATTGAATTAATTAAATTTATATCGAGAGTTAATATAAGTTTATTGTATATAGATGTAAATTTGATTTACATAAAATTAGTAATTAAATAGTGAATTAATTTAATTGTTAAATTAATATACAAAAAATTAATTACTTAGTTTATACAAATAAATGTATTAATTATTTAAGGTAACTATAGTTTATGTAATTGAATGTTTTTAGTTAAAGTAACTAAAATTATTTAATTGTAATTTAGTTATCTTGGTTGGTGAGATAATTTTATTTTAACTTTGGTTAAGTTAATTTTTGAAATATATGGTGTGGAGAAAAGATTCTTTTATACCATGGTTTGTTTAATTGGTTTAGTTTGGTTTTCTTTATTTTAATTAATAAATCAAAAGGCAAAAAATATATATAAAAAAAATTTTCATTCACTTACCACACATACAGC
This sequence comes from Zanthoxylum bungeanum, assembly GCA_019454045.1. NCBI lineage: Eukaryota > Viridiplantae > Streptophyta > Magnoliopsida > Sapindales > Rutaceae > Zanthoxylum > Zanthoxylum bungeanum. Next base: position 40,872 of record SKCR01011813.1, on the reverse strand, counting down.
TTGCTGCCGAACCAATAGAAGAAAGAAATGAATTGATTTTTTTTACTTCTTTGGCTTCTCTCCTCTGCCGAAAATGAACAAGAAAAAGAACTTAATTTTTTGCTCTCAAATTCAAGCCTAAAACTCACCAAAAATTACCCAACATATTATCAAGAACATGGAATTAATCCTTAACTTTTAAGGATCAATTTGTGTGCTTGAAATGTAAATTATTCTAGGGTTTAAGAGTTAAACTTTAGGAAAAATTTTGTTATCATTCTTGAGTGATCAAACTACCTTTTGGTCACCAAGATTTGTTCTTCAAGAAGCTTGATTTGGTGGAGATTGAAGAAGTTCAAATATTCAAAGAGCTTGGTGGATTTGGGGGTTGGATGCGAAGCTTCTCAAATTGGCAAGGATTAAAAGCTATTGTAGGTAAATTTATTTTATAAATTTATTGTTGGGTTGTTGATGTTGGAAAAATTGTTTATGGAATGTTTGGATAATTGTAAGCATGTATGTGAGGACTTCTAAGCATTAAAGTGTATAGAAAATTAATGTATGGATGATATATTGATTTTATATGCTTGGTTTATATTTGACAATTGTTGGAGAATATTTTGATGCTTGGATTATTTTTATTAAGTGTTATAAATTTATTAAAGTGTTTAGAATATTTATTTAAGCTTATGGGAATTATATTGATGCATGGAAAAATTAATATATGATGATATATGAATTTTAATGCATTGGAATAATTTTAAGCTTATGGAAGTAAAAATTTTAATACACTTTTAGGGTATTGCCGAAAAGAAAAAAAAATTATTCGGGATTTGATCCTGCGCGCGTTCCGCTGCCCTTGGCATATCCGTTCCTCATATCAAAGTGGTATCAGAGCGATACATGCTAATAATTGTTCATGTCTTTTACAATTTTCTTGATAGTATAAAATACCCATGCATACATGTAATTGTTGATTATATGTTTAGGCATTTTTTTGTACATGCATACATTTAAATATTTGTATGTATTTGAGCATGTAAAATCTCTACACTAGATCTTAGTGTCATTAATTTTATATGAAAATATGATATGGTCCGGCTTGTCTATACGGTGTTAGTTAAACCATTATGATTATTCCCAATATTGCTAAAGCGTGAGGGATTGGTTATAATGTTTTGTTCTAATCCGGTTAAACATAAGATGAGTCAAATTTAAGAGAACGTATTATCCAATAATGCTAAAGCGTGAGGATAATATTAGTACCCTACTTTTGACAATAGACAAGTTGATCTAAAAATTGAATTATCCAATATTGCTAAAGCGTGAGGATAAGATTCGATTTAGGACCGAATGTAAGAGTTGCATGAGATGCAATTGACAATAGTTGTCTACCTCTCGAATTTACAATGGTCAATATTGCTAAAGTGTGAGACTTTTGTAAATGTCAACAAGGATCTACTTCTCATTGTGAGATTTAAGAGTTAAATTTTTGTATTCTTGTTTGTAGAGATTATAAAGAATATGTAAGAAAATGCGAGGGCACTTTATAGAAAAAGTAATTGCATACTCTATTTAGTGTTTTTTATCATGATATCTAAATATTAGTATCCGCTTAATTTTGTTTTATCTTGTTTAGACATAATGTCTGTTTCGAACCCGCTTTCGCGTATACTTGATACGCATAGGCTCCAGGGTGCTATTAATTATAATGTTTGGCTCATGAATCTACGAATTCTTTGTCAACCGGAGCAACTTGAATATGTTATGGATCGCCCAATGCCCACAAAGGTTTCGAATGATGCTTCAGATGAGGAATATGAGACGTTCAAAAGATGGAAGGATGATGATCGGAAAGTTCGGTCATATATCTTGGGATCTATGGTGCCGGGACTACAGAGGAAGTATATGCCAATGCCTAATTCCAGATCCATCTTGTTACATATGAAGGAACTATTGAGTGATCGACCATGGGTAGAGATGTTGGGGTTGGTGCTCAGAGCGCCAATTCCCGGTTGTATTTCTGTTAAAATACTTCTGTAAAACATTATTATTATGAATAATATATGCAGTTTCTATAATATAATCTATATTTCTATATGGTAAAGACGTAATGACCCTAGAATGATTATTCATGATACAGTTGCAAAAGCGTCGCAACAGACATTGAGAAGTATCATGACGTTGTCATTCTCAGACAGTTCCTGGTCAAGGTTTACACTACTTGGTCAGTATAGTAAACCCGTTGAGACCGGTACATGTCGTATACTGGAATATATGATTCCAATGGTTTCTCAATGAACCATTAGTCTTGGAGACTAGTATAGACGTGTAGGTGTTTATAGCGGATAAACATTGAACGACTCACCGAAGATTCTTAATGGATGGTACACCAGCGTCAATAAGAATCTTCTTGGGTTGAGTAGCACTTGTGATTCTTAGACTTGAGATGCCATTGTGGGCACATGAGACATCTTCTACACTTAGACGGCAGTCACATCACCGATCTATTTAGATCAGACCTCCGCCTGTTCGTTGGGTGTAGATAGATCCTCAGGGTGTCCTATGTGTATCAAGATAGGATCCGTCAGTTCTGTGTATCAGAGCATAGGTAGTCCATATGATTAGCAATCAGATAAAACCATGGGCCCGTGGTAAAGTTTAGAAGCTAGTTCTAAACATTCTTTTTGAGATTGCTAATAGAATAGTCGACTGGATAATCCCGATAGAGATTTGACGTTTACATCTATATCTCTGGGATTTATCCGGATACCTGTGACGGAGGAATTATACATTTGCCATGACCTCGACCTGTATGGTTCAGCGAGATTATCCGTGATCGTCATAATCTACGGGTGGATAGATTATGGACACGAAATTGATTTCGTGACGGATATACCTGAACCTAGAGAGTCTCAATAATGAAACATACTCGTTGAGCACTAGAGCAACATAAATAAATAATATTGATTATTTATAAAGTCGTTTAAAGGTTAAACGCAAGATACATGCTAAAGAGACTAGATAGTCATTTCCTTAATTATTGTGTATTTACATTTAATACTTGATTAATTTAAATACACATTAATTAATAGTCAAAATGAGTTATTTGACTTATTTCCTAAATGAATATATGTTTTAATATTTAATGTAAATATTATACATATATTTAATATATTTGTATTTGATTAATTAATTAATTATTTAATTGTTAAATGATTAAATTAATTAAAATATAAATATCTTATGTTAGGATATTTAAATTAAATGACATTAGTTGCATTTGTTGACCAAAAATAAATATCTAATAAAGTTGTTTATAAGATATTTGTCCAAGTTGACCAAATGAATTTGAAATGAAATTGAAATTAATTTCCTTGTTTTTGCCTAGTCATTTTCGGCCAAAGGCCAAATGAAACAAGTATAAATTGATTTTCATTTCATGATACACTTAACCTAATACACTTTATCATATAAACTCCATTGAAGAAAGGCAAAGGAAGCTTGAGAAAAGAAAGACAAAAATCAAAGATAGCTTGGAATTTAGTAAGTTTTTCAAACTTACTATTAGAGAGGAATATGTTCCTTAGGTTCAAGGCTTCTACATGTGATGTTCTTAGATTATTTCTTTCTTTATTTCTTTGTGTTTTTGTTGGTGGAAGTTTGATAGAAGTGTTGAGCATGTATGGTGAAGGAAACTTGTGACTATTGTAGTTGTAAGGATTCTTTTAAGGTTTTGGAAACCAAGTTGCTAATCTAGAGTTGTTGACCCACTCTTAAATGACCTATATTTGATCTTGAGTTGTTTCATTGTGTTGAGACTTGAATTGGATGCAAGATTGATGATTGAAACAATTGATTTAATGTATATGGCCTAATTTGTCCAATTTGAGGAAATTGAAAAATTAGGGTTTATGACTAACTCCAAATTTGGGGGTTTTCATATATGTTGTGTATTTGTGTGTGTATATGATGCATATAAAGTTTCATGTTGATTGGATATCATTTGGATGTATCTTGAAGCATGAAAGTGCAAAATGCACAAAATTGCACCCTAATGGTGCTCTCGCTTTGAGAGAGAAAATGGGAATTTTGGTTGCTTTGTGTGTTTTGATGTTTTGAACATCATAAGTTCATTTTAGAAATGATTTAGAATCATTCAAAATTGATTGGATCAATTTCGGACTAAAACGGACAAAAATACAAAGCAAGGGTATTTCGGTAAATTCACCTAAAATGTTTTATTGAATTTATTTTCATAATTTGATTATTGGAATGTTAAATAAATATGTTTATTTAATTAATCCGAGAAAAAGTTTGGAATCTGAAAATCGGATTTTCACCGCTTCCGCTGCGTTACCGGACTCACCCCCTAAATTACCCCTACAAGAGATGCATAAGGTAGCTGTCGAGCTTTTTCATACTTTCCTCGATGAGGGAAAACTTATTGAGCCACATGAGATGAAGCTAATAGATTGTATCGACGAGCTCGAAAGGATGAATATTCCTACTAACAACCGTGTTGGACAATTATGACCCATATCATCAATATTTGTAAAAGACATTGTGGTTTTTGTACAAATTAACTATGTGACAATGGAAATTACTATTTTATCATTTTGTAATTAGATTACTTGAATATATAAATGATAAAATTCCTTATGATTAGTTCCGGATTAATAAGATATTAGACAATATCAATCCATAAAGGTTTAATCATTAAATATAGCTAGTCATAGTATTATCGAGACTGGACATCGATAATGCAGAATAGACTAGTATTACACTTGTGCGTGTTATGGAAGCGTAACATTATAGTTCTCATATATTTAAGTATTGGATACTTATGCAAGTGTGATAGAAGGTTGTGTTTTCTGATGGTACGGAAACATCTTCGCTCTGTGATGAGCGAAAAAAATATCAATATTTACCACCCCTTTTACTTAATATTTTGTTTAGTTTCTCGGGTTTGATGAACGTTTTGATGTGTTTTAGTTTATTTTGCAGATAAAATAATATTGGGACACAATGAAATCATTTAGGACGAAATGTGGGTCAAATAAGGGCAAAAATTGGATTTGACGTATTAATTTTGGAGATTGGAAACTTGAAAGGGCGTTTTAACGAAGTGCAGTTTTGGAAATTCCAATTTTGTGCATCTGTCGTATTTTGGGCATAACGTTTTACTCCGATATCGTATTTAGCTGATTCAAGTTCCAGACTAAAGAAGACTCAAATATCTACAACTTTGAAAGACAAAATAATTTCGAATTCTGAAGATTTCATGTCCGAAATTGATGAACCATCCAGAAGTGTGTTGTGTGTAATTATTAAATTTATTTTCAATCATTTTCAAAGCAAAAAATAAATTAATAAATAAATAATAAAAATTATCAAATCTCCACCAAACATTATAAGCAATTATTGGAGCAAATAATAATGGATTTGGTGGAGCAATTAGTGGAGCAATTAATAATGGATTTGGTGGATGATTTGATGGAGGCAAAATTTTGCCTATAAATACCAAGCCATTTCATTTGTAAATTCATACTTTCTTCTAAGGAATTCCTTAAGAATACTAAGAAGATTGTATCTTGTTTATTTATTTACAGCTTTAGTAATTAATTTCCGCTTTCATACTTTCTTTTCTTTACTTTTCAGTTCTTACTTTCCGCAATTTACTTTTACGCACAGTACTTTTCTTTCTTTAATTTTCAGTTTTTACTTTTCAGTAATGAGGAGATAACTCCCCTTTGCTGGGGTAAAAGGTAAAACTTTTATTACTAATATTTAGATTAATCTCCCTTAATTATAATATATAAACTAGTTAAAACCTGACTTAACGATGATACCGCCATATTGGTCGGTTGGTAATTATTTAAATTGGTTTTAACCTGACTAAACTGGATACCGCCTGATTGGTCGGTTGGTAATTAATTATTAATATGACTTAATCTAGATACCGCCTATATGGCTGGTTAGTAATTATCATGCAAAGTTAATATATTATATTAAGGGAGATATCTAAATATAAGTAATAAAAGTGGATCCTTTTACCTCAGCATTTTCTTTTATCATACTTTTACTTTATTTACTTTTTACCAATTTACTTTCTGCATTTACTTTTCAGTAATTTACTTTTCAGCATTTACTTTTCAGTAATTTACTTTCCGCATTTACTTTTCAGCATTTAATTTTCATTATTTAATTTCAGCATTTACTTTCAGTCATTTACTTTTCAGCAATTTACTTTTCAGCATTTTACTTTATGTCTTTTATTTTATTTAAGTTTTTACTAGCCCTAGTTATGTGTCGTAACTAAGTTAGTTATCTGGGGTTGTGATAATTCTAATATCACTAGTTTATAAGGGGTATTTTATAGTTTGGGTCATTTAAAGGTTTACTTATTAAGTCTTAAGCTTATGCGTCTTGTTAATTGGCCACTTATAAGATTGATCTGGTAAATCTAAAATAAACTTGACAAAGGAATTTTAGGTTTCAACCTTAGACTTAATAGCCCACGATCTTCATTGAGGATAGATAACCCTTTAATAGATTTCCTTACATGATAGACATATACCTGTCGGGCGGGGGTAGCCATAATTGGAACTTAAACTTAATGAATCCAGATAATTTGGTTGACATAGACATATGGTTCAATTGGGTTAAACTGGGTATTTGCGTCTGACCATCGACAGAGGCTTTCGCATAATTTAGTGTTCCAGGTTAGTAAACCGATTTATTACACAACCATGAAATAACCACTTCATCTTTTTAAAGATATTAGAAAGATTCACAACCCTAGATAGTTTCATAATATTGAATTTTCTTAAACCTACTTTCGTGCAATTTTATTTACTTGTTTTTAAATTTAGAATCATCACCATTTCAAATCAATCAAACAACCTGTTAGATACTAGTAATCATTTGACCTCATAAAATTAATAGATTAGGTATTAAGTCCTCATGGGATCGATACTTTTTATACTACTTGAACGATACGTGCGCTTGCCTTATACGCGTGTGTGTAAGCACCGGTCAAGTTTTTGGCACGGTTGTCGGGGACGTATTTATCTTTCACTATTAGTTTTGGGGTTAGATATGTTACTTGTATCTAATTTTTTTTACTTATTGTTTTTGTTTTCTTGTGTTTCAGGTTCTCAGAAACTACATGAGACGAACCAGAAGCTTTGAACTCCGACCGCTTGACTCAGAAATTGAAAGAACCATCAGAAAGTTGAGAAGGCCAAAAATCTTTAGTCAACATGGAACCTGAACCTTTGGAGGTGCACCACCAATTTCCATTCGAGACAAAACCATTACGGTGGTTGACAGACTCATTTCATGTATTGTACTTCCTCATTTACCAGCAAATGTAGGTGACATCAAAACATGCATTCAGATGATTCAGTAGTCAGTTCAGTTTGGGGGGAATGCAACTGAAGATCATAATGCCCACATCAGCAACTTCCTGGAAGTTTGTGGCACTTTCAATTAGAACCGAGAAACTGAAGAAGCAATGAGACTATGTATTTTCCCATACTTCTGAAAGACAGAGCTAAAGCTTGGCTACATTCACTACCAGCAGGTTCCATCACAACTTGGAACACTTTAGCCACCAAATTTCTTGCAAATACTTTCCATCAGCCAGAACTGCAGACAGCATTGAAGGAATGACAATCGCATCCTTCGTGAACAAGATTCAGAATCCCTTTGCGAAGCTTGGGAAAGATTCAAAGATTTACTCCGGAAATGTCCTCATCATGAGATTGCAAGTGGCTACAAGTCCAAACCTTCTACAATGGACTTTCTGAAATAATGAGTGTTGGGTTTAGGTTAGTCCCAAGATCAATTCAAACAATGAAACATGTGTGAATATAATAACAATTATGGCGGAATCATACTTACAATGATCGGATTTACGATGCGTCGAACATACAAAATTATTTGCTCCTTCCTTTAAGCATTCGGCCATGGCCTCCATGGTTGTGTTCTTTGTGTTCTTCAAGCTCCAAGCTTTGTTTGAGATTCCATGCTCAAGGGTTTGTTTCCCTATCACCTTTGGATGACTCTATGGTGTGCTAGCACTTGAAGGATTTGCCACAAATTCTCCATTGGCTTCTTCTAATTCTCGGCCAAGCCAAAAATTGAGAGGAAATTGGCTTCAAAAGCCGAATGAGAGAGGATAGGAAAAATGGGTTTCAAAACCGTGTAAGGGAGAGAGAAGAGGGAAGAGAAAAAGCGTGTTATATATTTTGGTTTATTTGATTTCCAAAAACAATTACCAAAAACAATTACCACTTTTTCATAATTCAAAATTTTGGTACAAGACTTTAAGTCTTCAACCACCCCCATCAACCATTCACATCAATCAATGATGACAAGCATCACTTCACTCAAAGTGATGTGACTTCCATCACTTGATTGACTAGTGATTTGACGCTTGATGTGACTTGTGGGCCGCACTTGAATTCGAAATGCGAGTGGGCCCACAAACACTCCCGGGCTCGGGTTCGCTAATTCCGAATTTAACGAATTTTTCGTTCCGACATAATTAAATCAAATTTAATTAAATAATTATGCCTAGCAAAATTACTATTCATGTTGCTAGCGAATTAATTCTAAATTAACTCGTTTGCCCGAATTAAAATCTAATTTTAATTCCGCGTCGAAATCCAATTTCGTATAATATATCGAATATATTTTTATCGATTAATTCCAAATTAATCGTTCTCTCTCTTTAAATAATATTTTATCCCAGATAAAATATCTCCATAATTAATCTCAGACTAATTTTCTCTCTCTTATAATTAATCCCAGATTAATAATGTGCGAGTCATACGTCATCGGTGAATCTTCGGGAAGCGACCCATGAGATACCCGGATATGTTGGCAGTAAATCTGATCGTCGGACTATCCGAACACGTACATACCTAGTACTACGTTTTTACCGATTTACAAGACATGGTTGGCTTCTATCAAAGCACCGTGCCTACCCAATTCTCCAGAAATATTCTTAAAGGAATATGTGATCTATATCAGGCGTAATATATTTAGTATTGCGTATTTCGATCCAGTATCGGAGTCACGTGCAAGGCCTGGGGCTGGAATTGTGTCTGCCCCGTACGAAGCACATATCGGATCTCTGGTTACTAGTATCTATAATCGGATAATCATGACCTAGTCATATTATACCGATGACTGCAGTACAAAAGAGCACCAGTTTCGTATCCTACGTGATTATCATCTCCACTATGACTGGAGTGATACTTCCATCTCGACATCACACCCAATACACTACGATTCTCAATATACCCAGAAGAGACGTACACAGAACCTGTTAAAGCCCTGGACGACCAAAACCAAAGTATATTGATTGTCACAAGTATTAGCGGTGCAAGTCTCAGGTTAAGACCAAATACACCTACCCTGATTCGGACTTCCATAGACACATAGTCATACTACCAATGGAATTCCGAGGGGTCTATCCAGAGAGAAGCTGTTTCCGTACCATCGATAAACAAAACCTCCTATTACACTTGTATGAGTATCCTATACCCAAATGTATGAGAACTATGTCGTTGTGCTCCCACAACGCGCACAAGTGTAATACTAGTCTATTCCGCATTATCGATGTCCAATCTTGATAATACTACGACTAGGGATATTTAATGATTAAACTTTCATGGATTGATACTGTCTCATATCATCTCAATCCAGAACTAATCATATGGACCTTTCATCATTTATATATCTTGGTAATCTAATTAAAAATGATAAAAGGGCAATTTACTTTGTCACATAGTTAATTTGTACAACAACATCATGATCTGTACAAATAGTGATGCTATGGGTCACAATTGTCCAACAATGAGAACCACAATTGATGCTGCTGCTGGAGGAGCTTTGATGGCAAAAGGAGAAGATCAGACCTGAGACTTAATTGAATAAATGGCCAACAACAATTCTTTATGGCCAACAGAAAGGAGCATGATCCAAAGAATTGCATGAATTTATGAAGTTGGAGCCAACACAGCACTGAATTCCAAGCTAGATGTGATTTGCAAAAATCTGGAAACTCTTAACATGAAAGTTAATGGTGGATCCACAAGTTCACCATTTGGAGGAGTACCTGAGTCAAAATCTTACAACCAACAAGAAGAGACAGTGAACTATGTCAACAATTTCAACAGACAGGGGAACAATCCATATTCCAACATCTACAACCCGATGGTGGAGGAATCATCCAAATTTTTCATGGAGCAACAATTCATGGCAAAAGAACAAACCCCCACCGGGATTCCAACAACAGAACTATCCACCACATGGATTCCAGCAACAGAACAAAGGGCAAGAGTATGAAAAAGAACCAGGAATAATAGAAGTGCTGGCCCAGTTGAAGAAGCAAGAAGCAAAATACGATGCTTTAACCACTATGGTTCAAAATCAAGTAGCATTGAATCAAAGCCATTCAGCCTCTATTAAAGTACTGGAAAATCAAATGGGACAACTGGACAATGCTCAGAGTTACAGACCGTCACGTACCATTCCTAGCAACACAGAGCCAAATCCAAGGAACATGGGCAATGAGCAATGTCATGCGGTACTGAAATCAACAAAGATGTTGGAATCAAGGCAACAATTGAAGATATTCCAAAAGAAAAAAAGCAACAGATGGAGGAAAAAGAAGTAAAGGAAAAAGAACAGATCACTCCACCTCCACCTTTTCCTCAGCGTTTTCAGAAAAACAAACTGGACAAGCAGTTTGCTCATTTCCTGGAGGTGTTCAAAAAGCTGCACATCAACATTCCATTTGCAGAAGCCTTGGAACAAATGCCCAGCTATGTCAAATTCATGAAAGACATTCTTTCATGAAAACGGAGATTGGGAGACTACGAGACAGTAGCATTGACGGAAGAATGCAGTGCCATCATTCAGAGGAAACTTCCCCCGAAGTTGAAAGATTCTGGCAGTTTCACCATTCCATGCATCATAGGAGAACATAACTTTGGTAAGGCTTTATGTGATTTAGGTGCAAGTGTTAATTTTATGTCTTTTTCTATTTACAGGAAACTGTAAATTGGAGAAGCAATGCCTACCTCAGTCTCATTACAACTTGCTGATCGAACACTCACATTTTCAAGAGGTGTTGTTGAAGATGTGCTGGTCAAAGTTGGAAAACTCATTCTTCCAGCAGATTTCATTATCCTTAACATGGAAGAAGACAAAGAAGTATCTATCATTCTTGGGAGACCATTCTTGGCTACAGATAAAACTATGATTGATGTGCAAAAAGGAGAACTGACCATGAAAGTTCAGGACCAATAAGTTACTTTCAATGTTTTCAAAGCCATGAAATTCCCGAGCGATGAAAAGAAAGAAGAATGCTTCAGAGTTGATGTTGTTGATAGTATCGTTCAGGATACTGAGCTAAATCCCACGGATACACTTGAAGCTTGCATCACCAATATGACTAACAGCGAGCTAGATGTTGAAATCTTGGACTACCTTGACAAACCATTCCGATTCAAAGCGACACCACCAGTTGAAAGCTTGGAACTGCCAAAGAAAGATCGAATCAAGCCTTCGATTGAAGAACCACCACAGCTGGAGCCGAAGTTACTTCTGAGCCATCTCAGGTATGCATTTCTTGGAAACTCTTCTGAATTACCTGTTTTTATTTCTTCTTCACTAACATTGGAGCAGGAAGAAAAGTTACTGAGAGTATTACGAGAGCAAAAAGGAGCCATTGGCTGGACTATAACAGACATTCATGGCATTAGTCCATCACTTTTCTTGCACAAGGTTCTGATGAATGATGAGTACAAACCCACAGTAGAACATCAACGGAGACTCAATCCAATCATGAATGATGTCGTAAAGAAAGAAATCATCAAATGGTTGGATGCTGGCATCATTTACCCCATCTCAGATAGTACTTGGGTAAGTCCTATGCAGTGTGTGCCGAAGAAAGGAGGAATCACTGTAGTTACCAATGAAAAGAATAAGCTAATCCCAACCAAAACGGTGACTGGATGGAGAGTATGCATGGACTACCAAAAGCTGAACAAAGCAACACGAAATGACCATTTTCCGCTCCTATTCATTGACCAGATGTTAGACAGACTGGCGGGACATGAGTTCTATTATTTGCTGGATGGATATTTAGGGTACAATCAGATTGACATCGCACCAGAAGACCAGGAGAAAACTACATTTACATGTCCCTATGGTACTTTTACTTTCCGCAGAATGCCATTTGGATTATGTAATGCCCCTGCTACATTTCAGCGTTGCATGATGGCCATTTTCTCAGACATACTGGAGCAGAGTTTGGAGGTTTTTATGGATGACTTTTCTGTGTTTGGATATTCTTTTGACCACTGCTTGCAAAATTTGGAACAGGTGTTACAAAGGTGCGAAGATACAAACCCGGTGCTCAATTGGGAGAAATGCCATTTCATGGTACATTAGGGCATTGTTCTTGGACACCGGATCTCACAAAAAGGAATCGAGGTAGACAAAGCAAAGATTGAAACAATTGAAAAACTACCTCCGCCGACATCTGTAAAAAGGATTCGGAGTTTTCTTGGACATGCAGGTTTTTACAGGAGATTTATCAAAGACTTTTCCAAGATTGCTAAACCTCTTGCAATCTTCTAGAGAAGGATGTGCCTTTCAACTTCACCAAAGAATGCCAGGAATCTTTTGAGATCTTAAAACAAAAGCTGATTTCTGCCCCCATCATTGTAGCACCAGACTGGACCCTTCCATTTGAAGTCATGTGTGATACTAGTGATTTTGCTGTAGGTGCAGTTTTGGGACAACACAAAGCAAAGATTTTTCACACCATTTACTACTCCAGCAGAACTTTGAATAAAGCTCAACTCAACTACACAACCACTGAAAAGGAGTTGCTCGCAGTTGTGTACGCTTTTGACAAATTCCGCTCCTATCTGCTGGGTCCCAAAGTGGTGGTCTACACAGATCATTCAGCAATCAAATATCTGATCACGAAGAAAGATGTCAAATCCAGATTGATCCGTTGGATACTTCTTCTACAAGAATTTGATGTGGAGATCAAAGACAGGAAAGGGACAGAAAACCAAGTGGCAGATCTTCTATCAAGGCTCGAGATGGAGAAACAGCTGGCAAAGATCTGTCAATCAAAGAAACTTTTCCAAATAAACAGTTGTTTGCCATGAAACAGCAAGATGCCCATTGGTATGCTGACTATGTCAACTACATTGTGTCAGGAAAATGGCCGTTGGAATGGACAACTCAGCAACTGAAAAAATTCTTCAAAAAAGTCGAGCACTATATCTGGGATGAGCCGTACCTGTTCAAACGGTGTGCTGATCAATTATTGAGACGGTGTATTCCACAAGAGGAGGTCAATAGTGTTTTGCAGCACTGTCATTCATCATCATATGACGGACACTTCAGCGGAAACAAAACTGCAGCCAAAGTCCTACAATCAGGTTTGTTATGGCCCACTCTTTTTAAAGATGCTTATATTTTTGCTCTTCAATGTGAAAGGTGCCAGAGAATGGGGAATATTTCGAAGAGAAATGAATGACTGTTGCAAAAACATTCTGTAAGTGGAGATATTCGATGTGTGGGGTATAGATTTCATGGGACCCTTTGTTTCATCATTCAGAAACTTGTACATCTTGGTTGCTGTAGACTACTTTTCCAAATGGGTTGAAGCAATTGCACTACCATCCAATGATTCAAAAGTGGTGATAAAATTCCTGAAAAAGAATATTTTGACTCGGTTCGGAACACCTCGGGCAATCATCAGCGATGGTGGCACACATTTCTGCAACAGATACTTCGATGCACTCCTATCCAAATACGGAGTTACTCACAAGGTTGCAACTGCTTACCATCCACAGTCAAATGGACAGGTTGAAGTTTCAAACAGAGAAATCAAAAGAATCTTGGAGAGAACCGTTGGATCAACAAGGAATGACTGGTCAACAAAACTGGATGATGCATTATGGGCCTACCGAACAGCTTACAAGACACTTATTGGTATGTCCCTATATCAATTGGTTTTTGGGAAAGCGTGCCAGCATAAGGCGCACTGGGCACTAAAGAAGTTGAATCTTGATCCACAAGCTGCAGGAGAGAAAAGACTCCACCAACTCAACGAATTGGAGGAATTTCGCTTACAGGCTTATGAGAATGCCAGATTGTACAAAGAAATGACCAAGAAATAGCATGACCGAAAAATAGTGCATAAACAGTTAAAACCAAGGCAGTAAGTGTTGTTGTACAATTCACGGTTGAAACTTTTCCCTGGAAAGTTGAAATCAAGGTGCTCAGGTCCATTTGTGATCACTCAGGTTTTACCATATGGAGCTGTTGAGTTACTGGATCCCGACACCAACGAAACATTCAAGGTTAACAGTCAGCGTGTCAAGCACTACTGGGGAGAATCATTTGAGCGACAAAAAGAAAGTGTCAAACTTTCAGATCCAGCCTAACGATCGAGAAGTCACGTCTAGCTGACTACTTTAAACTTAGTGCTCGCAAGGAGGCAACCCATGCAATTTGTGTATATATTGTGATTTGGTGTGTTTTAATTTGGTGTGTTTAGTTTTTGTTGATTAAGACATTTCAGGATGGAAGAAGTTCTCGCAAAACTTCACAAACAATTTCCTCTCTCCTTCAAAACTCTCTGATGAAAGTCTACAAAGCTCGCTTAGAATGGATGAGATTACTAACGATCCATGGTGTTCCTAATGATATTCGTTGGGTAATTGAAGCACGGGTCCGATTGGCAGATGAGTCTTCTGAATCTTTTATTTCACATCTGCCTGGTTTTGGAAGAAGCACTTATGCAAAGAAACATAGAGCTAAGCAAATGGGTGTTTGTTATAAATGTGCACGCTGGAATTGCAATACTCGTTGTCGTTCTTTAGGAATGGCGTCTGATAACCGCGAAGATAAGATTAATTTCATTAGTGATGGCTTGAGTAAGGAGTATTTGGATGATATATCTAAAACTCTTGAGACGCATCCCAGTGGATATGTTCATATAGCCGTTCGCGAATTACATACACAATTTCAAAAAGAAAGACAACAGTTAAGTCTCGGGAATCTGACTCAAAAAGACCATGTTTGCCAATTTATAAGAAAATTGGATAGAAAGCTTGTCCCTGCCGCGTAGACGTCAATCAAGTCGCTACTTTTCTTGTACATATTATATATCTTTGTCTTTTCCTAATAACTGTAATTTATTTTGTTGTTTTCTTTTATTTTCTCCGACAGGATCCAGACCTTTTTGACTATCACGATTTATTTTACTTTTTAACTAATAATTGTCACTTGGCATGTACTAGTGTTATTATTTTACTCACCATTTTCAGGTGTTATAAATTCAACTCATCATTGCACTTTTGAAGACATCCAGAGTAAAACATGGAAGCCACTTTAAGAAGACGAGTTGAAAACACATGTGTGTTTTGCGGTACTAGTGTTGGTACTAAGCCACAATACATAGAAGCAGCACAGAAATTGGGTCGAGTCTTAGCTGCAAGGAATATGCACTTAGTATATGGCGGAGGCAATCTTGGACTAATGGGGATCGTTTCAAAGGCCGTACAGGAAGGAGGCAGTCACGTTTTGGGAATCATCCCAAAACCCTTGGCGAAGGCAAATCTTATTGAACCATCAAACGGAGATGAACTGATCCTTCCAGGTATGTCTGAACGATTGGTAGAAATGATTAACTGTGCTGATGCTTTTATTGCTTTGCCAGGTGGCTTGGGTACATTGGAGGAAATTTTTATAGTGTTATCTTGGGCGAACTTGAACATACACCAGAAACCGCTTGGATTGTACAACATTGAAAGATTTTATGATTTTCTTTGTGTGTTTCTTGATGATGCCCGGAGAAATGGGTTCGTGTCAAAACCTATGAAAGAACTCTTATTTACTGCCAGAACTGCTCCGGATCTAATTGACCAAATCTTAACTTATGAACCACAAGTTGACCCTATCCTTTCAAAGATAAATTGATTCGAGGATGATCGTGGTAAGAGGCGTCGGATTAATCTGGATCTTAACCTTTAATTTCCTGTAGAATTTCAGCTAACCAGGTATTATCTTCTAAACTCTTCTTCTACTGTTTAAGACATTGGGGACAATGTCTCATTTAGGTTTGGGGGAGGGAATTAGTTGATCATTATCTTCTTTTTAGTTGTGTGTTGTTTTTATTTTTAGTCCAAAATTTTTCGAAAAATATAAAAAAATTGAAAAATTTTAAAAAATTATAAAAATATTTTGCGTTTTTGTTTTATTTTGACTAAAAAGGTTAAATTGGTAAGAGATAGCTGAGTAAGGAATTTCCACTCCTGAAACGTATCTCAAACCATTTTTTCGGAACAAGTTAATTTTTGTTTATTTCATTTTAATTTGTGAATTCTCCATAATACTGACTAAAATGGATCTTCATATGTTCAATTAGCAGGTATTATCAATATGCATAGTAACATACGGACATGAGCTATAATTGAAAAGTTTGTAATATTCAGTGCTCTAGTTTAATTGGAGGAAACATCTAAAAAAGTATTGGAGTTAAAAAAAACGTCTGAGATCCGAGTTATTAAGTCTGTAAGGGTGTTTTAACACCTAGTGCCCTAAAGGCAACTGATTTGGGAGTCACTGGCCCAAAGCTCGCTATATAGATCAAAGATGCTGCAAAAATATAAATATCTGAAGTCTGAGTAATTAAGTCCGTAGGGGTGTCTTAACACCTGGTGCCCTAAAGCCAACTGGTTTGGGAGTCACCGACTCAACACTCGTTACATAGACGGAAGGTATTGTATATAAATAAAAAAAAATCAAAAATCAAAGAAAAAGAATCAGAAAATTCAGAAAAATTATTCCATTGCTGCAAAAAAGTGTGAATTCTGATAAAACTTTAGGACAAAAATATTACACTCTTATCAACTGCACTTGTAACTGTTGTGGGCGAAAATGAGTTGATTAATATTTTGTCGGCTGTCCATATGGAGAATGGTAAATATAATCGGAGAATTTACTTATTCAGTAATTTAGAAAGAAAGAAAACAACTAGTAACTTGGAGTAGAAGTTTCACCTGATTAGTCACAAACTTCTTTATTCTATTTTCTCTTGTCTTTTTGCTTTTGTATGCATTAATTTTATTACCTTTTTACTTTTGTAAAATATTTGTGGGTATCGTTGTTGTAAGCCCTCACGAGACTATAACTCGTCCATTATGGACACCTAGGGGTTTAAAGGATTGTTGCATATGCTAAATGCAACCGTGTCCCTACGAAAGTGGCTTAGTTTAATTTTAATTGTTTCTTGTATATTATTTTGTTGTTTTGCTCGAGGACTAGAAAAATTTTAAGTTTGGGGGTGTGATGAGCGGAAAATATATCAATATTTACCGCCCCTTTTACTTAATATTTTGTTTAGTTTCTCGGGTTTGATGAACGTTTTGATGTGGTTTAGTTTATTTTGTAGATAAAATAATATTGGGATACAATGAAATCATTTAGGACGAAATTTGGGTCAAATAAGGGCAAAAATTGGACTTGACATATTAATTTTGGAGATTGGAAACTTGAAATGGCGTTTTAACGAAGTGCAGTTTTGGAAATTCCAGTTTTACGCATCTGTCGTATTTTGGGCATAAAGTCTTACTCCAATATCGGATTAAGCTGATTCAAGTTCCAGATTAAAGAAGACTCAAATATCTATAACTGTTAAAGACAAAATAATTTCGAATTCTGAATATTGCAGGCCCGAAATTGATGAACCATCCATAAGTGTGTTGTGTGTAATTATTAAAGTCATTTTCAATCATTTTCAAAGCAAAAAATAAATTAATAAATAAATAATAAAAATTATCAAATCACCACCAAACATTATAAGCAATTAGTGGAGCAATTAATAATGGATTTGGTGGAGCAATTAGTGGAGCAATTAATAATGGATTTGGTGGATGATTTGATGGAGGCAAAATTTTGCCTATAAATACCAAGCCATTTCATTTATAAATTCATACTTTCTTCTAAGGAATTCCTTAAGAATACTAAGAAGATTGTATCTTATTTGTTTATTTACAGCTTTTAGTAATTAATTTCCGCTTTCGTACTTTCTTTTCTTTACTTTTCAGTTTTTACTTTCCGTAATTTACTTTTACGCACAGTATTTTTCTTTCTTTAATTTTCAGTTTTTACTTTTCAGTAATAAGGAGGTAACTCCCCATTGCTGGGGTCAAAGAAAAACTTTTATTACTAATAGTTAGATTAATTCCCTTAATTATAATATATAAACTAGTTAAAACCTGACTTAACAAGGATACCGTCATATTGGTCGGTTGGTAATTATTTAAATTGGTTTTAACCTGACTAAACTGGATACCGCCTGATTGGTCGATTGGTAATTAATTATTAATTTGACTTAATCTGGATACCGCCTATATGGCTGGTTGGTAATTATCATGCAAAGTTAATATATTATATTAAGGGGGATATCTAAAATATAAGTAATAAAAGTGGATCCTTTTACCTCAGTATTTTTTTTATTGTACTTTTACTTTATTTACTTTTCAGCAATTTACTTTCAGCATTTACTTTTCAGCAATTTACCTTCAACAATTTACTTTCAGCATTTACTTTTCAGTAATTTACTTTCAGCATTTACTTTTTATTATTTAATTTTCAGTATTTAATTTCAGCATTTACTTTCAGTCATTTACTTTTCAGCAATTTACTTTTCATCATTTTACTTTATGTCTTTTATTTTATTTAAGTTTTTACTATCCCTAATTATGTGTCGTAACTAAGTTAGTTATCTGGGATTGTGATGAATTCTAATATCACCGGTTTATAAGGGGTTATTTTATAGTTTGGGTAATTTAAAGGTTTACTTATTAAGTCTTAAGCTTAATGCGTCTTGTTAATTGGCCACTAATAAGATTGATCTGGTAAATCTAAAATAAACTTTACAAAGGAATTTTAGGTTTCAGCCTTATACTTAATAGCCCACGATCTTCCTTGAGGATAGATAACCTTTTAATAGATTTCTTTACATGATAGACATATACCTGTCGGGCGGGGGTAGCATAATTGGAACTTAAACTTAATGAATCCAGATAATTTGGTTGACATAGACATATGGTTCAATTGGGTTAAACTGGGTATTTGCGTCTGACAATCGACAGAGGCTTTCGCATAATTTAGTGTTCCAGGTTAGTAAACCGATTTATTACACAACCATGAAATAACCACTTCATCTTTTTAAAGATATTAGAAAGATTCACAACCCTAGATAGTTTCCTAATATTGAATTTTCTTAACCTACTTTCGTACAATTTTATTTACTTGTTTTTAAATTTAGAATCATCACCATTTCAAATCAATCAAACAACCTGTTAGATACTAGTAATCATTTGACCTCATAAAATTAATAGATTAGGTATTAAGTCCTCGTGGGATCGATACTTTTTATACTACTTGAACGATACGTGCGCTTGCGTTATACGCATGTGTGTAAGCACCGGTGACTCTGGATAGACCCCGCAGAATCTCATTGGTAGTATAACTATGTGTCTATGGGAATCCGCATCATGGTAGGTGTATTTGGTCTTAACCTGAGACTTGCATCCCTAATACTTGCGACAATCAGTATGCTTTAGTTTTGGTCGTCCGGGGCTTTAACAGGTTTTGTGTACGCCTCTTCTAGGTTTATTGAGAATCGTAGTGTATTGGGTGTCATGTCAAGACGAAAGTATCACTTCAGTTATATGGAGATGATGATCACACTGGGATACAAAACTCGTACTCTATTGTGTTATAACCATCGGGATAATATGACAAGGTCATGATTATCCGATTAAAGAAACTAGTTGCTAGTGATTCGATATATGCTTCGTACGAGGTAGACACTATTCCAGCCCCAGGCATTGAATGTGACATCAGATATTGGATCGCAATACGCAATACTACGTATACTACGCTTGACAAAGATTATATATTCCTTAAAGAATATTTCTGGAGAATTGGGTAGGCACGATGTTTCGCTAGAAGTCAACCATGTCTTGTAAATCGGTAAGAATGTGGTACGGGGTACGCACATGTTCGGATATTTCGACGACCGAATTTAGTGCCAACATATCCAGGGATCTCAGAGTCGCTTCTCAAAGATGCACCGTTGACGTTTGAATCGAACAGAATTAATCTGGGATTAATTAAGAGAGAGAAAATTAATCTACGATTAATTACGGCAAGAATTTATCTGGGGTAAAATTTGATTAAAAGAGAGAGAACGATTAATTTGGAATTAATCGATTAAATAATATATTCGATATATTAAATGAAATTAGATTTCAATGCGGAATTAAAATTGGATTTTAATTCGGGCAAACGAATTAATTTAGAATTAATTCATAAGCGACTTTAATAGTAATTTTGCTAGGTATAATTATTTAATTAAATTAGATTTAATTATGTCGCAATGGAAAATTTGTTAATATGAAATTGAACGAACCAAGCCCGAGCGAAGTTGCGTGTTGAGATTGTTTGACGTAAATTCAGAATTTAAAAAACATCACAAGTTTGACATGTGATGGAAGTTATTTTAGCTTGAGTGTAAAACTTGCTTTACTTGTTTTTTACACAACACACTTTGTATTTGTTTATTCATTTTTTGAATGACTAATACCAAATCTTGGATTTGGTATATCATAATTTGATTTTATAAATCAAATACACACACAAAAAAAAAAAATCAAACTCTCTCACTGACAAACCCAAATTACCGTGACTTCTTATCCCCCTTTGAAATTTGTTTCAAAATTTCTTCAAGGTAGCACTACCAAGGAGTCATTCAAGGTGTTAGGGAAACTATTCCCAAGAGTTTGGAACACAAGGAGAAGCTTGGAGCTCTTCATCAACATCAAAAAGTTTTGAACTTTCCTACATCCATCCAACCGATCAAAGTGAGTTTTTCCACAACTTCTTTTAGTATTAACACATGTTTATGCTTATTAGATCCTTGACATGTTCTAGGAGAACCCAACAATGGTATCATGAGCCAATTTTAAGCATGAAATGAACTTAGGGTTTATATACTTTAATTTGGGGTTTTTGTGATTTGAGCATGATTTCTTCAAATTGATGGTTTAATTGAGCTTGGAAGATGTTAAATTAGATTTGTGCATCTTAGGAATTGAGAAAATAAATTGGATAAATTTTCTCCTAATTCAATATGCTTGGCCGAATGTATAACTCTAAGTATATCATGGTGATTTTTTTATTTTAAACCATTGGATGTGTTTAAAGCATGATGAGTATATAGATTTGTGATTTAATCAGATTGAAATTAAAATTGGACATAAAATCATGCACATT
This sequence comes from Zanthoxylum bungeanum, assembly GCA_019454045.1. NCBI lineage: Eukaryota > Viridiplantae > Streptophyta > Magnoliopsida > Sapindales > Rutaceae > Zanthoxylum > Zanthoxylum bungeanum. Next base: position 19,497 of record SKCR01011813.1, on the reverse strand, counting down.
ACCGTGAGTATTGGAAGCATGAATGAGATTGTTTTGCTTCAATTATGTTAGACATGAATTGAAAATGATAAAGCATGATTAATTAATTAAATTGGTGTTTTGAAAATATTAATTTAACTAATTAATTATGGCTATACACTTTAATTAAAAAATTATGATATTAGGAATATTGCAATTTAAATAATTAGTCTTTAATTTGGAATTGGGATAATGTTGTTATATTTGGGTCTTATGGACTTGGTTGGGTCAAGTTGGTTTCGGAAAATTGGATTGGATCCAAATTGGGCCTAAAACCATTCCATAAAGTCCAAATATAATAAATGGGCCTTTTAAATTAATTGGGCCTAATGGGCCGAAATTAATTTTATGGCAAATAGGGTGATTCCCTTATTGGGCCTTGGCATTTGGGTTTGACCCATATTAGCCAAAGCCCATGCCTTATGAATTAATTAAATGCCCATTAGACTTTAATTAAATTGACATTGGATGTTAATTGGGCATTTGAGACCCATTAAGATTGGATTTTGAATCTAAGTCTAAAAGGCACATTAATAAAGTGTAATTATTTAATTTGGAATTAAATATGAATTAGTATTGAATACAAATTAAATCAGATTTAAAATTATAGTTCAATATAATTCAAGAATTCACACTTTGAGTACTTATTCTTAAACGAGTTGGACTCGCGCAAATCAAATCGTTGTTTGAAAATTGGATGATTATTAATTCAAAGATTAATTAATTGGATTAGATTGATTGAATAACATGCTTTGTGTGAATACATTGATGTATTGTATGAATAATGTATATCAGATGGATATTAGATGGCTTAGGACAATTTTGGAAATTGTTGTAATAAATTTAGAATTTATTAAATTGGACCTGCGTGTCCAGCTTTTATCTCTTAACTCTTTGTAATTGTCTTCTCACAAATTCCCCTCAATGTAAATGAAGTTTCTTTATTGTATTATGTAATTGGGTAGAAGTATGAATAGTGCTAGCCGGGGAGAGGAAAGAGATAGATTTGTTCTAGGACCAATTTGTTAAATATCCATCCGCATATCATTATTATTTTATTTCGCGCCTTATTATGCTTTTAGAATACATGCTTAAGTGTGTATGATGAGACTTAATCAAAGATAATAAATTGGTTGCCAATTTACGTGAAAAACCCTCAAACAAATATTAAGCGATTTCCTTCCATTGAGTGGTTCTTTCTCAAGATCCAAGATTGGCATTGGTTTGTTGGCCAAAGTCAAGATCAATGTCCATCGCAGATGTGTTTGAACTATGAAGGCTTTGTTCCATATCACATGTCTTGGGCAAGTTGTGATTTGTTGGCCAAAGTCAATGTCACTTCTTGTTCATCGACATGGATTACGAAGCTTTCCAAAGTCAATGGGTCCCGCTTAACTAGAATCATTAAGCTTGTTGAGCCAAAGCCAAAGCTTAGTTGATTCAGAGGAAAATGATAGGAAAATATATTGGATATATTGGCATATATATTGTATATATATTTCAGACTTGGAGGTCCACCTACCGGATCTAGGAATTGGATGAGATCCAATTGATCTGAGAGATCTACCTAGTTAAGTATCATACAGCTTGTTGGCCAAAGTCAAGGTTGTGTGTTATTTAATGGGATCCCAACCCACTAGGAAACTAGGTTTCCCAAGTACTCAACAGAGGGTTAGAGGCTCGCAGAAAAATAGTAGGAGACCAGTATTGAATTTGCAATTTCGTTCAAATACTTGTCAAATACACGTTTTCAAATTATTTCGTCAATTTTATATATTGATTAGTTAGACTAATACTTTATTATTTTTCTTGTAACAGCTGGACTGTACATGTAATCGTTGATTGAATAGTTAGACTATTGCAATCAAGATGATTGGAAAGAACAACGTTAGGGACATCATCATGGGTGAAAATGTCTTTAATGGCGTAAACTTTCCTGACTGGGAAATGAACCTCAGGATTGTCCTGGGGTCTGAGAAGTTGCTCTATACGATAGAGAAACCTCTTGGGCCTAAGCCCGGAAATGAGCAGCTAGTTGAGCTTGAGTTTTGGAAGACTCACAGTGATGACAACCCAACTGCTCAATCCGTTATGCTTACTGTGATGACCCCAAAATTCCGTCGTCAAAACAAGGGATTGGATCCCTATGAAATGATGGCGAAATTGAAGGATCTTCACCGATCTAACCTTAGATCACAGAAGTATGAGTTGCAGAAGAAGCTCTTTCGCTCTCGCATGTCAGACGGTACATCTGTTGAGCACCATGTGTCACAGATGATTGCTGACATCGAAAAGCTGGGACATCTAGGCATAGTATTCGAGGCTGAGACTTCTATAGATTTGATCTTACAGTCTCTTCCTGACAGCTGGAGCGGGTTCATCATGAACTACAATATGATGAACCAAGATCATACTCTTGGAGAGTTGATGTCTATGCAGCGTGAAGTAGAAAATGAGATTTTAAAGGGCAAAAAACGTGAGGCGCACTTCGCTTCAACATCTCAGTCTGCCAGGGCTTGGCCGAAGGCTACTGGAGGTGTAAAGAAGAAGAAGAAGAAGAAGGGCAAGGCCAAATCATCAAAGTCTTATAGGAAGGAAAATGACAAATCCCAAGATATCTGCCTGCAGTGTGGCAAATGGGGTCACAAGAAGCTTGACTGCTGTGAGTACAAGGCGCAGATGAAGGAACAGAAAGTGGCCAAGGTACCAGCTTCAAGTATGTTTGTTATAGAAATAAACATGTCTACTACTAGTTTTAAAAATTGTATCTTTGATTCTGGTTGTGGTACTTATATATGTAGTGATGTGCAGAATCTGCAGATTAGGAGGAGACTGGCCTCAGCGGAGATTGATCTATGAGTTGGAAACGGGACCAAAGTCGCTGTTTTGGCTGTAGGGACTTATATTTTGGAACTGCCCTCAGGGCATGTACTAAATCTATCAGACTGTTATTATGTACCTAGTTTGACTAGGAATTTTATTTTTGTATCTTGTTTAGCCCATGTGGGCATAATTTTGTATTCAGAACACTGGGTGTTTTGTGTATAAAAATGATATTGAGATATGTAGTGCTGATGTGAATAATGGTCTTTATATTTTGAATATAAATCAATCTCAAACATATAATGTAACAAACAAAAGGCTAAAACTAAGTAACAAAGATAAAACTTATATGTGGCATTGTCGTCTGGGACACATTAACATGACTCGCATATCCACACTTTCGAAGAGTGAGTACTTGGAAAAATTTGATCTAAATTCATATGATGTTTGCTAATCTTGTTTATTAGGCAAAATGCCTAAAACACCTTTTAGCGGTAAATGTGCACATGCCACCGAACTGTTAGCCCTCGTTCATAGTGACGTATGTGGGCCCATGTCTAGCCATGCTAGAGGTGGATATGAATACTTCGTAACCTTTACGGATGATGTATCGCGTTATGGTTATGTGTATCTTATGAGACACAAGTCGGAAACCTTTGAGAAATTCAAAGAGTTTCGACACGAAGTAGAAAAATAGACCGGTAAAAGTATTAAAACATTACGGTCGGACCGTGGTGGAGAATACTTAAGCAATGAGTTTCTTGATTACTTGAAAGAATATGGTATTCTTTCACAGTGGACTCCTCCCGGAACACCTTAATTAAACGGTGTGTCCGAACGAAGAAACCAAACTTTGTTGGACATGGTAAGGTCGATGATGAGTCATACTAAGCTACCTATTTCCTTCTGGGGAAATGCATTGAACAGTATAATACTTATTTTGAATAAGGTTCCGTCAAAGTCTGTTCAACAGACTCCATATGAAATATGGACAGGAAAGAAACCGGGTTTCTCATTCCTAAGGATTTGGGATTGCTGGGTATACGTTAAATGTTTGGATGGTACCAAACTAGAACCAAAATCAGATAAGTGCCTATTTGTAGGTTATCCTAGGGAAACCAAAGGATATTACTTCTACAACCCACAAGAGAATAAGGTATTTGTTGCTTTACATGCAGTTTTCCTCGAAAAGGAATTCCTAAATGCAGTGGTAAGTGGGAGGAAAGTAGAACTCGATGAAAATCGGAGTGATACTGTTCCTGGCATAGAATCCTTAATGGAACATGAATAGTTCATCAGGGATGAGACTGTACCACAATCTTCGAATACACAAGAACCGCGTAGATCAGAGAGAGTCAGAAAACAACCTAAGAGGTATAGGTTTCTGATCTCACCTCATGTGGACATTAATCTTATTGAGGAAGACGAACCGACTACGTATGAGGAAGCGATACAAGATATTGACTCTGCTTTATGGCAAGAGGCCATGAAGTCCGAAATGGATTCCATGTACACCAACCAAGTTTGGAAACTGGTTGATGTACCAGAAGGCGTAAAGCTTATTGGATGCAAATGGGTCTTCAAGAAGAAGACTGACATGGATGACAACATACAAATGTACAAAGCTAGGCTTGTAGCGAAAGGGTATCGTCAACGACATGGTGTCGATTACGACGAAACATTTTCGCATGTTGCCATGATTAAATCCATTCGGATAATACTTGCGATTACTGCATATTTCGATTACGAAATATGGCAGATGGACGTCAAAACCGCTTTCCTTAATGGAAACCTTTTGGAGGATGTTTATATGCAATATCCTGACGGTTTTGTCGTACCAAAACATGCAAACAAGGTTTGCAAGTTAAATCGATCCATTTATGGATTGAAGCAAGCATCGCGTTCTTGGAACCAACGTTTTGATGAGATCATAAAAGAATATAATTTCGTTCAAAACGAGGATGATCCTTGTGTATATAAGAAGGTTAGTGGGAGCGCACTGACATTCATTATCCTTTACATTGATGATGTATTGCTTATTGGCAATGACATTCCCATGCTACAATCGGTGAAAGCTTCGCTTTCATTACAATTCTCCATGAAAGATCTGGGGGAAACAGCCTTTATTCTAGGAGTAAAGATCTACCGGGATAGATCTAGAATGCTGGTTGGACTCTCCTAGAGAACGTACATTGACAAAGTGTTGAAGAGATTCAACAAGGAACAGTCTAAGAGGGGACTGTTGCCAGTGTCGCATGGCGTCACTCTATCTAAGGACATGTGTCCTAAAACTCAAGATGAGAGAGACAACATGAGTCGGATCCCGTTCGTTTTGGCAGTCAGATCGATCATATATGCCATGATATGTACGCGACCTGATGTCAAGTATGCTTTGAGCATGTGTAGTCACTATCAGGCCGATCCAGATGATAGTCACTGGGTTGCGGTTAAGAACATCCTTAAGTATCTTAGACGAACTAAGGATGCCTTCTTAGTCTATGGAGACGAAGAACTTGAGGTAACTGGGTTTACTGATGTAAGTTTCCAAACCAATAAAGACGACTGTAAGTCGCAATATGGGTATATATTTTGTTTGAACAACGGAGCAGTAAGCCTGAAATCTTCCAAGCAAGAGACTGTTGCCGATTCAACAACAGAAGTGGAATATATTACTGCAGCTGAAGTAGCAAAAGAGGCAGTTTGGATCTGTAAATTCCTAATTGGATTAGGAGTAGTTCCGTTAGTAGCTGAGCCTGTTCCATTATATTATGACAATAACGGGGCTATAGCACATGCTAAGGAACCGCGATCTCATCAATGATCCAAGCATGTACTTCGACATTTCCATCTGATTCGTGAGATCATACATCGTGGTGATGTGAAGATCGAGAAAGTCACATCAGATGAAAACATTGCAGATCCGCTGATGAAAGTTATTCTTCAGATAAAGTTTGAGCGACATGTATATAGTTCAGGTGCTAGATACTTGAGTGATTGGCTATAGGCCAAGTGGGAGATTGTTGGACAATTATGACCCATAACATCACTATTTGTAAAAGACATTGTGGTTTTTGTACAAATTAATTATGTGACAATGGAAATTACTATTTTATCATATTGTAATTAGATTACTTGAATATATAAATGATAAAAGTCCTTATGATTAGTTCCGGATTAATAAGATATGAGACAATATCAATCCACAAAGGTTTAATCATTAAATATCGTTAGTCGTAGTATTATCAAGACTGAACATCGATAATGCAGAATAGACTAGTATTACACTTGTTCGTGTTATGGAAGCGTAACAACATAGTTCTCATATATTTAAGTATTGGATACTTATACAAGTGTGATGAGAGGTTGTGTTTGCCGATGGTACAGAAACAGCTTCGCTCTGGATAGACCCCGCAGAATCTCATTAGTAGTATAACTATGTGTCTATGGAAATCCGCATCAGGGTAGATATATTTGGTCTGAACCTGAGACTTGCATCGCTAATACTTGCAACAATTAGTACGCTTTGGTTTTGGTCATTCGGGGCTTTAACAGGTTTTGTGTACGCCACTTCTGGGTTTATTGAGAATCGTAGTGTATTTGGTGTAATGTCAAGACGAAAGTATCACTTCAGTTATATGGAGATGATGATCACACTTGGAAACTGTAACATCCCGCCTAGGCCAGGATGCTTCCGGCAGGAGACAGGCTAATCCTACCTCCATAAGCCTCTTAACTCTGATGAAAATCCGACATGACCCCTGTTAAAAGTCATGCAACCTGGATCAAGTCCAGCACCATTAACAACCTATAGGGCCCAGACACAATATATCACTAACATAAACAACTCAAGACAAAATATAATTGGGCTCCATACCCGAAAATACGAATAAACAAAAACTTTTACAATATAACTCATACAGACCTAAACTCTTTACAACTAAACTATACATCTCATTTACTTTACAACCAAACTTATACAACTTGACTCTTATACTTCCAAGACCTGGTGACTGGCTGACTGCAACGCTGCTATCTGGCTCCTCAAGCTCTGAAGACTGTGGTCGACCAATCGGGTCACCAACCTGCAAAACTCAAACACTGTTGGGTAGTGAGTCATAAGACTCAGTAAGTAACTATGCTCATTCCTTAGAGCGACAATGCCCAAAGCTTAATTCAGTTTCCGTATTAACCTTGTTACTTATAAGGCAAAATAAAGTCTGAATTACTTCTATGGTTCTTATTCATTAAATAAACAGGTTACTTGTTACCAAAGCTTAACATTCATCACATGAAGAGTAAATCTCTATCTCCTTAATTACTAAGTTAAGAATTAACCATATTACTCTTATGCATTTTTACTTCCATATTACCTGCTACCAGTCTTTTTACTATTATACATATACTTTAAATCCCGATCCTTGTTTACGTTCAACATCCCTAATGTAAGTAACAAGTTTCTATTTTCTAAGTCACTAAGTCAGCCTTACCATGCTTTCGCTGCACTACTCTGATATCTTGATACTTGCCTACTTGTTCTTTGCTATTCTAGTTCGACATTTATTAATAATTATCTCCTTTTTATCTCATTGAAATATCATCAAATCGGAATTATAAACTATTCTCTCTATTAAGCCTTTATCACACAACCTTAAATCATGCATGCATACATATTGATGTGTAGTCATATTATTATGCATTAACATTCACAAAAAAGTTACTTTTATATAACTCATACAGACATGGTATGCAAATAAACGTAACAATGCTGTCATGCGTCACTATCAACTATATGCATCTCAAATGATTTTCAAGAATATATGATATTTAAGTATAACTATGAATTATACTCTACGTTATCATGTCATGCTTTTTTTATAAAATTCTTTTTGAAAACTCGTTCTGAAAACTATTTTCTAAAAACTATTTCCTGAAACTCTTTATAAAACCCGTCTTTCTGAAATACTATTTTCTAAAAACTGTTTCTAAAAACTGTTCATCGGAAAACTGAAGTCTCTATCTGAAATCTGTATTTCTGAAAACTATTTTCTGAAAATCTGATATTTCAAAACTCCTTTTCTGAAAAGCTGATATCCGAGTGTGCTGAAAAACTGATGCATGGGGGCGTTGCGTATCGCCGTCCCCCAAAGCATGCCATACCTGCCCTAAAACTGGTGGTCTTGGGGCGTCACGTATCGCTGTCCCCCAAGCCACAAACTGGAGCTGGGGGTGCGGATCTATGCTACCACCCAAGCTCAAACTGGGGTCTATGGGCGTTACGTATCGCCGTCCCCCTAGCCCATCTGGAGGATCTGAGAGCGTCCCCTCAGTCCTCAACATGTGCACATGTCTCTGTAACCGTCAATTCCATAATATCCGTCAATTCCAAACTGTCTCAAGTTGCATACTAGGGTGAGTTTTTCCCTCATGCCCCGAAAACATAAAATCATATTTTGTATCTCAAAACTGTAAAAAAAATTTATGAAATACATTTTCTTTCGAAATACATTTCTTTCAAAAACATCTGAAACTTTTCTTTCAAAATACTTTGAATTTCAGAATCTTTCTTAACTTCAACTCGATTTCTAAAATGAGAACACCCTATGCATATCTATAAATTAATGACATGCGAATCCTATTCTTTTTATACATCCATCTTTAGTTGTCTTATATTCTATATACTAACTCTAATATTAATATACTTCACATGCAGACAAACAAGTTCACTTACATAACAAATTATCACAATACTATAAACATAAGAAATCTAATGTACTTTTTGCATCCATAATATTATATATTCATATTCAAGCTTATTAAGTTTTAACACTATAAATACATACATCTTCAATTTACTCTTATCAACTCAATGATATCCCACATACTTGCATGAATTTAATATTATCTCATTGAACATAACTTTCATATCATGCATCACATTTGCAAACTAAACATCACCAAGCAAGCATTTCATAATATACATAACATACAATATTATCCTGTTTCTCATATTTCACTATCACAAACAATATTTAATTTTTCTATTTTACTCGTTAAAATACCAATTTACTCATTTAGAAATCTTATACCCTATTTCTAGGAATTCCCAAATCACAACTAAGCTACTGTCATTGCTTCTATTACCCTCAATTACCCTTTCCATCCGGAATTAAAATTTATTTCCATGACTATTAACTCCCTATTACTAATAAAATACCACCACAATTGCTCACGCACTCAGCATACACTCCAAATCAATTTAGAAAAAACACAACTCTTAATTCCCAAATTATTTCACATTCTTTACTAACTTTCTCATCAAGAGCTAAACAACCAAAATCAAGTGTATTAATTAATTAAATTAATCTCAAGAAGAAATTAAATGGCATGCCTTACCTAATTTTGAAGACCACTAGCCCCAAAACTTGTGACAGATTCGGCAGTGAGGGAAAATTAGGGATTGAGATCCCTTTGCTTTACTTAATAAATAAATTACTTCATAAATTTGAGGAAACAATTGAAGAAATTCTGTAGTTAACCATTAACCACTTCACCATTACCCAAAATTACTAACCCATTCTACACAATATTTTCCCCACCATAATGCCACTGCCACCAAACCAGAAAAGAAAATCAACCCAAATCTAATTCACGTTGACCGAACCCTTTGGCCATTTCCCTTCAAAATTTCTTCCAATATCATACTAAAAATCAATTCAAGAATACTTTTAATATATTCTAATTCATTATTCTGCCCAAATTTGAAAATAAACAATCAAGACCCAATTGACAAAATCAACTTATCTCAAGGAAATCATAGACATAGTGTACTTACAATTTTCATCCATGACTGAAATCAGAAATCCAATTGCTGAATCCCTCTTCTTCTTCATCTTCTTCCTCTCGCTCTACCTCTCTCAGTTTCTCTTTCTCGGTCCATCTCTCTTCCCTTCACTGTTTCTGCTGCTCCCCTGCTCACGGTCTCCCTCTCTCTCTCTCTCTCGGCCTGCTCTTCTCCTTTCTTCTTTTGACCTTCTTTCCTTTTGGCCTAACTCTTTTCTTGTTTTGGTATGTATGTGTATCTAATCAAAACGTGTGTGTCAAATAAAATGAGTGTGTGATCTATATGCCCCCCACGTGTGTGTATATAATATATACATATATAAATAGAAAAATCTAGATTATGTATATTTATTGATTAGGTGTGTATATAATATTTATGTGTATTTATTCTAAAAATATCTAGATTTGTTTATTTTACTAGTGTGATGCTTTACAATTTTACCCCTCAAATTAATAAAATTAATTTTCATAAGAAAATGTTCCCGTTTTACTGTAAAATGGATCTCTCGTTTGGACACGGCCTTTCGCGCGAAAATAACAATTAACGCAACACCTATAATAACTCGGGATATTACATTCACCCCCCCTTATATAGGATTCGTCCTCGAATCCTGACCTGACATACTTAAACTAAACAGCAAGCAAAGACCGATATGGTCTATATAAAACACATACTTACTGAGGTCGTCGAATAGCCAGCAGCTGCAGTCACCGACACTCTATAAACCTCTGCTCGGATACCATCTTTGTAACATCCCACCTAGGCCAGGATGCTACCGGCAGGAGACAGGCTAATCCTGCCTCCATAAGCCTCTTAACTCTGATGAAAATCCAGCATGACCTCTGTTAAAAGTCATGAAACCTGGATCAAGTTCAGCACCATTAACAACCTATAGGGTCCAGACACAATATATCACTAACATAAACAACTCAAGACAAAATATAATTGGGCTCCATGCCCGAAAATACGAATAAACAAAAATTTTTACAATATAACTCATACAGACCTAAACTCTTTACAACTAAACTATACATCTCATTTACTTTACAACCAAACTTATACAACTTGACTCTTATACTCCCAAGACCTAGTGACTGGCTGACTGCGACGCTGCTATCCGGCTCCTCAAGCTCTGAAGACTGTGGTCGACCAATCGGGTCACCAACCTGCAAAACTCAAACACTGTTGGGTATTGAGTCATAAGACTCAGTAAGTAACTATGCTCATTCCTTAGAGCGACAAATGCCCAAAGCTTAATTCAGTTTCCGTATTAACCTGGTTACTTATAAGGCCATTTAAATATTTACAAAGTCTGAATTACTTCTATGGTTCTTATTCATTAAATAAACAGGTTACTTGTTACCAAAGCTTAACATTCATCACATGAAGAGTAAATCTCTATCTCCTTAATTACTAAGTTAAGAATTAACCATATTACTCTTATCCATTTTTACTTCCATATTACCTGCTACCAGTCTTTTTACTATTATACATATGCTTTAAATCCCGATCCTTGTTTACGTTCAACATCCCTAATGTATGCATAAAGTCACTAAGTCAGCCTTACCATGCTTTCGCTGCACTACTCGGATATCTTGATACTTGCCTACTTGTTCTTTGCTATTCTATTTCGACATTTATTAATAATTATCTCCTTTTTATCTCATTGAAATATCATCAAATCGGAATTATAAACTATTCTCTCTATTAAACCTTTATCACACCTTAAATCATGCATGCATACATGTTGATGTGTAGTCATATTATTATGCATTAACATTCACAAAAAAGTTATTTTATATAACTCTGATGCAACCCCAAAATCCTCAAATCAATCACACGAAATCACACCAAAAACATAAGATAAAGTTGATTTTAATTGATAAAAATGAAACGGAACTACAAAGATAGTTGAAGGTGAAGCAATGTCACCAGCCCGTGCACAACTTGAGATGTTGGCAACCTCCCTAGGGTTTCCCCTCCCCCATTCCCAATTCCAAATTCAAGAAAATGATAGCATAACCCCACAAGATAAAACATTTCTAATTTATATCTAAACCCTAATGACTAAATTGACCAAATTACCCTTCCTTGTTTCCTATTTTACCCATGGGTCCTAACATTACTCCCCCCTTTGAAAACACGTTGTCCTCAACGTGGGAGTGCGGATCTGATAATCGCCTCAAAGGATATCCCAGGCTTGAACGGCATTGTTCTGATGAAGTCCCAAGCTTCCTCCAGATAGCCAACAGATTCAGCAGATTGATAAGAGTCCGGAATAATCCCTTGCAAAACTGATCCAAAGACAATAGATCCATCAACAAAAACTAACAAATGCTCAACTAGCACCTCCAATTGCTTCGCTTGAGAAGCACAATCATCTTCCTCAATGACTACATAGTCCACTATATCAACCTCTGTATTCTTCGTCTCATTACACTCTACTGTGATGCCCACTTCTTCAATCTCATCTTGCTGTTGTGGGTCCGAATGTGCAATCACATCGAGAGTAGGATCATTCTCATTCGCGAACACTGGCTCTACTGCTTCAACTTCTTCACTCCGCTTCCCATCAATCACTGTTCCATTCTTCCCAATGCTTTCTCCCTCTGGGATCGACCCTATGTCACCAATATGTTCAACTTTCTCACTGGAACACACATGATTTGGGTGGAATCTCTCCTCACATCTGAAACATAGGCCTTTGTCGCGCCGAAACTGAAAATCAACTGCAGAAAGTTGTCTGAATTTTCCCGATCGGCCGTTTGGAAGGTTCTCAGATTGATTCCTATTGCTCTCCACCAGAGGAGGTGTCGGACCAGTACCTGCCTCTTGAAGTGATGGAGCGACATCAGTGTGAGTACTCAAGTTAGTCTTCGATCCTTTTATCTGCTCCCGCATCTTCTCCCACATTGAATCAAATTTTTTCCAAGGATCTTCCTCAACGCTATCCAATCCTGTCACATCTGACTGGTACACGAATCCCTTCACGGCTCGAAATCTTTCAGGCTTGCGTGAATTGATCCTTCTATGTTTTCTGAGTTCCGCCAATCTGTCCAATTTCGCTAGTTTCTCTTCCGCCTTTAGAGCTATTGTTTTGACCCCTTCAAGATCAATCACCCTCAAGTACTGTAAACCATCTCGAATCTCAGATTGCAACTCATACCGCAATCCATTAATGAAAATGCCCGGTAAATGGTACTCGGATATGTAAGACATGGATCCCACCACACAATCGAACCTGTCAATATAGTCACAGATAGAACCATCTTGCTGTATGTTATCCAATTCGTACGAACTCCCAACATTCCTCATTTTGTTTTTTGTTCAACAAACAGTAGGCTCAAGGGCTAAAATGAAAGAACTTGAAATTTTCTGAGCCAAATCGCAAAAATCAGAAACTTCAGGGGTGAAAATGTAAATAACCTGCCGGTGGCCGGAAATGCAAAGGGATGGTCAGATCTGATAGAGTAGAACGTGCTGAGCACGTTGGTGGTGGCGGCGTCGTCAGACTCTAGCCGTAGGCGGCGGATCGAAGAGAAGAAAGTCGCGACTGTTGGCGCTGTTTCTGGCTTTTTTCCGGCGATACAGACGTCGACCGGCGAAGACAGAGGCCTGGGTGAAGTCGCCGGCGTGAGAGGGGTGTGAAGGTGGCTTGATCGACGGCTGACTGGGCTGAGAAGCGGCGGCGAATCGCGAGACAATCTGCTCGTCGCGGCGGCTTGCGGCGGCTTTTGGTGACGGGAGTGGAGGGGTTTTGGTCGCCGGTATCTTCTGAGTCGGTTGGTGGTCACAATCGTCGGCAAGGGTGGCTGTGGTGGTGGTTGGTGGACGGCGACAGAACTAGGGTTAGGTTTCACTTTTTTTTTTTTTTTGACTGCGATGGTTATTTTTTTGTTTCTGTTTGACCACTGTTTTTTTTTTTTTTTTTTTCTCCTTTGATTTTCTCCTTCTCTAAGGCAGTCAATAATCACCACAGATCTAAGGAACAACCGCTCTGATACCAATTGATGCAACCCCAAAATCCTCAAATCAATCACACGAAATCACACCAAAAACATAAGATAAAGTTGTATTTTAATTGATAAAAATGAAACGGAACTACAAAGATAGTTGAAGGTGAAGCAATGTCACCAGCCCGTGCACAACTTGAGGTGTTGGCAACCTCCCTAGGGTTTCCCCTCCCCCATTCCCAATTCCAAATTCAAGAAAATGATAGCATAACCCCACAAGATAAAACATTTCTAATTTATATCTAAACCCTAATGACTAAATTGACCAAATTACCCTTCCTTGTTTCCTATTTTACCCATGGGTCCTAACAAACTCATACAGACATGGTATGCAAATAAACATAACAATGCTGTCATGCGTCACTATCAACTATATGCATCTCAAATGATTTTCAAGAATATATGATCTTTAAGTATAACTATGAATTATACTCTACTTTATCATGTCATGCTTTTTTTATAAAATTCTTTTTGAAAACTCGTTCTGAAAACTATTTTCTAAAAACTATTTCCTGAAACTCTTTATAAAACCTGTCTTTCTGAAATACTATTTTCTAAAAACTGTTTCTAAAAACTGTTCATCTGAAAACTTTTTCTGAAAACTGAAGTCTCTATCTGAAATCTGTATTTCTGAAAACTATTTTCTGAAAATCTGATATTTCAAAACTCCTTTTCTGAAAAGCTGATATCCGAGTGTCTGCTGTAAAACTGACGCATGGGGGCGTTACGTATCGCCGTCCCCCCATACGCCCGAAAGCAAGATATGCAAACCCATGACATTGGGGAGTTACGTATCGCCGTCCCCCAAAGCATGCCATACCTGCCCTGAAACTGGTGGTCTTGGGGCGTTACGTATCGCCGTCCCCCAAGCCACAAACTGGAGCTGGGGGTGCGGATCTATGCTACCATCCAAGCTCAAACTGGGGTCTAGGGGCGTTACGTATCGCCGTCCCCCTAGCCCATCTGGAGGATCTGAGAGCGTCCCCTCAGTCCTCAACATGTGCACATGTCTCTGTAACCGTCAATTCCATAATATCCGTCAATTCCAAACTGTCTCAAGTTGCATACTGGGGTGAGATTTTCCCTCATGCCCCGAAAACATAAAACCATATTTTGTATCTCAAAACTGTAAAAAAAATTTATGAAATACATTTTCTTTCGAAATACATTTCTTTCAAAAACATCTGAAACTTTTCTTTCAAAATACTTTGAATTTCAGAATCTTTCTTAACTTCAACTCGATTTCTAAAATGAGAACACCCTATGCATATCTATAAATTAATGACATGCGAATCCTATTCTTTTTATACATCCATCTCTAGTTGTCTTTTATTCTATATACTAACTCTACTATTAATATACTTCACATGCAGACAAACAAGTTCACTTACATAACAAATTATCACAATACTATAAACATAAGAAATCTTATGTACTTTTTGCATCCATAATATTATATATTCATATTCAAGCTTATTAAGTTGAACACTATAATACATACATCTTCAATTTACTCTTATCAACTCAATGATATCCCACATACTTGCATGAATTTAATATTATCTCATCGAACATAACTTTCATATCATGCATCACATTTGCAAACTGAACATCACCAAGCAAGCATTTCATAATATACATAACATACACTATTATCCTGTTTCTCATATTTCACTATCACAAACAATATTTAATTTTTCTGTTTTACTCATTAAAATACCAATTTACTCATTTAGAAATCTTATACCCTATTTCTAGGAATTCCCAATTCACAACTAAGCTACTGTCATTGCTTCTATTACCCTCAATTACCCTTTCCATCCGGAATTAAAATTTATTTCCATGACTATTAACTCCCTATTACTAATAAAATACTACCACAATTGCTCACGCACACAGCATACACTCCAAATCAATTTAGAAACAAGACAACTCTTAATTCCCAAATTATTTCACATTCTTTACTAACTTTCTCATCAAGAGCTAAACAACCAAAATCAAGTGTATTAATTAATTAAATTAATCTCAAGAAGAAATTAAATGGCATGCCTTACCTAATTTTGAAGACCACTAGCCCCAAAACTTGTGACAGATTCGGCAGTGAGGGAAAATTAGGGATTGAGTTCCCTTTGCTTTAATTAATAAATAAATTACTTCATAAATTTGAGGAAACAATTGAAGAAATTCTGTAGTTAACTATTAACCACTTCACCATTACCCAAAATACTAACCCATTCTCCACAATATTTTCCCCACCATAATGCCACTGCCACCAAACCAGAAAAGAATATCAACCCAAATCTAATTCACGTTGACCGAACCCTTTGGCCATTCCCTTCAAAATTTCTTCCAATATCATACTAAAAATCAATTCTAGAATACTTTTAATATATTCTAATTCATTATTTTGCCCAAATTTGAAAATAAACAATCAAGACCCAATTGACAAAATCAACTTATCTCAAGGAAATCATAGACATAGTGTACTTACAATTTTCATCCATGACTGAAATCAGAAATCCAATTGCTGAATCCCTCTTCTTCTTCATCTTCTTTCTCTCGCTCTACCTCTCTCAGTTTCTCTTTCTCGGTCCATCTCTCTTCCCTTCACTGTTTCTGCTGCTCCCCTGCTCACGGTCTCCCTCTCTCTCTCTCTCTCTCTCTCGGCCTGCTTTCTTCTTCTCGGCCTGCTCTTCTCCTTTCTTCCTTCGGCCTTCTTTCCTTTCGGCCTAACTCTTTTCTTGTTTTGGTCTGTGTGTGTATCTAATCAAAACGTGTGTCAAATAAAATGAATGTGTGATCTATATGCCCCCCACGTGTGTGTATATAATATATACATATATAAATAGAAAAATCTAGATTATGTATATTTATTGATTAGGTGTGTATATAATATTTATGTGTATTTATTCTAGAAATATCTAGATTTGTTTATTTTACTAGTGTGATGCTTTACAATTTTACCCCTTAAATTAAAAAAATTAATTTTCATAAGAAAATGTTCTCGTTTTACTGTAAAATGGATCTCGCGTTCGGACGCGGCCTTTCGCGCGAAAATAACAATTAACGCAACACCTATAATAACTCGGGATATTACAGATACAGAACTGGTACTCTATTGTGTTGCAGCCATCAGGATAATATGAAAAGGTTATGATTATCCTATTAAAGAGACTAGTTGCTAGTGATCTGATATATGCTTCGTACGGGGCAGACACTATTCCAGCCTCATGCCTTGCATGTGACATCAGATACTGGATCGCAATATGCAATACTACGTATACTATGCTTGACAAAGATTATATATTCCTTAAAGAATATTTCTGGAGAATTGTGTAGGCACAGTGTTTTACTAGAAGCCAATCATGTCTTGTAAATCGGTAAGAACGTGGTACGGGGTACGCACGTGTTCGGATAGTCCGACGACCAAATTTACTGCCAACATATCCCGGGATCTCATAGGTCGATTCCCGAAGATGCACCGATGACGTTTGACTTGAACAGAATTAATCTGGGATTAATTAAGAGAGAGAGAAAATTAATGTATGATTAATTATGGCAAGAATTTATCTGGGATAAAATTCGATTAAAAGAGAGCGAACGATTAATTTAGAATTAATCGATTAAATAATATATTCGATATATTAAATGAATTAGATTTCAACGCGGAATTAAAATTGAATTTTAATTCGGGCAAACGAATTAATTTAGAATTAATCTGTAAGTGACTTTAATAGTAATTTTGTTAGGCATAATTATTTAATTAAATTAGATTTAATTATGTCGCAACGGCAAATTTGTTTATTCGGAATTAAACGAGCGCGAGCCCGAGCGAAGTTGCGTGTTGAGATTGTTCGACGTAAATTCAAAATTTACAAAACATCACAAGTTTGACATGTGATGGAAGTTGTTTTAGCTTGAGTGTAAAACTTGCTTTACTTGTTTTTTACACAACACACTTTGTATTTGTTTATTCATTTTTGAATGACTAATACCAAATCTTGGATTTGGTATATCATAATTTGATTTTAGAAATCAAATACACAAAAAAAAAAAAAAATCAAACTCTCTCTCTCACAAACCCAAATTGACGTGAGCTTCCTCTCCCCCTTTGAAATTTTGTTTCAAAATTTCTTCAAGCTAGCACTACCTATGAGTCATTCAATGTGTTAGGGAAACTATTCCTACATCCATCTAACCGATCAAAGTGAGTTTTTCCGCAACTCTTTTTAGTATTCACACATGGTTATGCTTATTAGATCTTTGGCATGTTCTAGGAGAACCCAACAAACCGCCTCAGGAATAGTATGATTCTCGCATCTCTTCCTAAATCTTTCAAGGACTTTATTGTTAACTTTAACATGCATAAGATGCTTCCCACCTATTCTGAGTTGCACAATATGTTGTTGACGGCTGAAGATGACATGAATAAGAATAGTTCTACTTTTATAATCACTGGTGCTTCTTCTTCTGGACCTTCTTAGGCTTCTCAAAATCCGGCTGGGAAGAAACAGAAAAAGAAAAAGAAATTTACAGGTAAAGGTCCTAAAGTTGCTTCTGTAGGGGTTTCTAATCCAAAGGTGAAGACAGATGTTGTAAAAGGAAAATGTTTCCAATGCGACATACTTGGACACTGGAAACGCAATTGTCCAAAGTATTTAGCTTCTTTGAAGAAAGCTCCCTCATGTATTTTTTTTCCTATTATTGACATTACACTTGCTTTTGATTCTAGTTCGACTTGGGTGTTAGACACCGCTTGTCTCTGTCATATTTATAATTCGTTGTAGGATCTCAGGGAAACTAGAAGATTAAAGCCAAAGAGATCCAGCTGCGAGTAGAGAATGGAGATTCTCTACAAGTAGAAGCAGTAGGAATTTTGTTTTTGAAACTCTCTGATGAATGTAATATTAAACTTAATAACTGTTATTTTATGCCGTATATGATACGAAAAATCATCTCACTTCCAGTACTTGACAGCGAAGGATTTCATGTAAATATTAAAGATGGTCTTTTGAATTTATATGATAATATGAATGTTTTGCTTGTTTCATGTCTCATGGTTGATGGTCATTACATTCTAACAAAAAGTCGTGATGTTTTTAATAGAGAGAAATCTAAAAGGAAAAGATCGGATGAAGTAAATAGCACAGAACTGTGGCATAAGAGATTAGGTCATATAGGCATAAAACGCCTAACCAAACTAGTTAAGGATGGTTTGATATCGGATCTAACCATAGAACCTTTACCAGTTTTTGAATATTGTATTCAAGGTAAAATGACCAAATCCTCATTTAGTGTTGTTGGACACCGTGCTAATGATTTATTGGAACTTGTGCATTTCGATGTATGTGGTCCAATAAATCATGCTGCCATGGGCGGTTTTCAATACTTTGTAACTTTTATCGATGATTTGTCACGATATGGTTATGTGTTTCTTATGAAACACAAATCAGAAACTTTTGAAAAGTTTAAAGAATGTCGATTTGAAGTAGAGAAACAAACCGGAAAAATCTTGAAATGCCTTCGATCAGATTGGGGCGGTGAGTACATGAGCAGTGGGTTCGTGAGTTATTTAAAAGAGAATGGGATTCTCGTTCAGTATGCTCCTTCAGGCACTCCTCAACACAATGGTATTTCAGAGAGGAGGAATCAAACTTTATTAGATATGGTTCAATCGATGATGAGTTTTACTGATCTACCTATATACTTGTGGGGCCATGCTCTAGCACAACCGCTCATCTTCTGAACAAAGTTCCATTGAAAGCCATTCTGCCACTCCGTATGAGTTATGGACTGGAAGAA
>SKCR01011812.1:0-53372 GCA_019454045.1 Zanthoxylum bungeanum | reverse complement strand
ATTTCCCCAAACACTCACCTCTACTTCCTCAACAAGTGGTTCCAATTAGGCGACTTTATTGGAAACATCATGGACAGTTGTGTAGAGCTTGGCGCCGAGACTATGTGTTGAATTTGTTTATCTTTTCGGTTAGTAGATGATTGTTGAACTTTCACTCGTATGTCTTGTTGGGGTTGGTGCTTTGAGCACCAATCTGTATCGTATTTATGACATATTCATGAATACAAGTAAATATTTTTTTCCATAATATTACCTAATTAATAGTAGCACATCTTGTATTTTATCTACATATTCAATCTAATTTAATTTAGATCAAAATTAATTGAGGTTTAGTGATGTATATATATTAGACAAAGATCCGAGAATATAAATTAGTCACATAGTTACAACGAAGCTTGTAATTGACATAGAGAGGTGTCACTACATGTGGTATATTCTTAAATAAAGTTCATGGTTGAGATTTGTTGACATGGGTCAGTTAGTAAACTTCGTTGAGACCAGTACATGTCATATATCGAGACTTAGTTTGATGGTTTATCCCAATAAACCATGACTCTTGGAGACTCATATAGACATGTTGGTGTTTATTTGATGAGCACTAAACGACTCACTAGAAGTATTCCTAATAGATGGCACACCAATGTCAATAGGAATCTTCTCGAGTCGAATAGTATATCTAGTCTTTTGACTTGAGATACCACTGTGGATAAATGATTCCTCCACCCTTTGAAAATAATCACATCACAAGTCTATCTAGACCAAAACTTTGGCTATTCGTTGGGTATAAACCGATGTTCATGATATCCTGTGATATATCTAGAGAGGATCCGTCAATCTCTTGTGTATGATTCGAGTATCTATTTCGTGATCTTTAAAAGCCATAGCCATGATACATTCTGAAAGGGAGTTTCGAATGTTGGTTGAGAGATTACGAATAAGTCGTGACACATATATGAATTTTACATTATAGATATTTGACGTTCTTATCTATATCTTCTGTACGATTCAGATAGCCTATTGATGAGCGGAAAATATATCACTATTTCCCGCCCCTTTGACCTAATATTTTGTATAGTTTCCTGAGTTTATGAACGTTTTGATGTGTTTTTGTTTATTTTACAGATAAAATAAAATCGGGACTTAATGGAATCAATCAGGACGAAATATGGAATAAACAAGGGCAAAAACTGGACTTCACATTTGGATTTTAGAGGTTGGAAACTTAAAATGACGTTCTAACGAAGTACAATTTCGAAAATTTCAACTTTGCGTAATTTTTATATTTTGGCCATAATGTTTTACTCCGATATCGGATTGAGGTGATTCAAGTTCCAGATTAAAGAAGACTCAAAGATCTACAACTTTGACGTTCATAATAATTTTGAATTCTGAAGTTTTCATAACCAAAATTGATAAAATATCCGTAAGTATGTTATGTGTAATTATTAAAGTCATTTTCAAAACAAAAAACAAATAAAAAAAATAAAAAAATGAAAATTGTCAAACTTCCACTAAAAATGCTTGCATGTTTGGTGGAGAATTTGGTGCCATATTTGGTGTCATGTTTGGTGGAGAAATTGGTGGCGAAATTTATGGAGAAATTGGTGGAGGCAAAATTTTGCCTATAAATACCAAGCCATTTCATTTGTAAATTTCATACTTTCTTTGGTTTCTTGAAAAAGAATTAAGGATTGTATCTTGTGTGTTTTATTTAGTAGTTTTGTAATGTATTTTTATTTTTATTTTTAGTAGTAATAATAGTTTGTGTGTTTTTACTTTCTTTTATGTTTAGTAGTTAATTTTAGCTGGGGGAAGGGTGAAACATTTAATATGATAAGATATATTAATCTCACTTAATTTATAATATGGAAATTGTATTTAATAATATGGATTAAAGTTGATACCGCCTTAATGACTGATTTTATTTATTTGACATAATATGACACCGCCTATATGGTCGGCCTTTAGGTGACAGATAATTACCGTATATATGGTTGGTTTATGGACAAATAATAACACCGTCTTTATGGAAGGTTTGACTTAATTGGATAACGCTGACAATTTCTATATTATAAAAAAAAATGAGATTTCTACATTTGAAATATTAAAGGTGGATCCCCTAACCCCAATATTTTATTTTTATTCTAGGGAAGTGATGAAGCACAATATTAATGAGTTTAATAATTGATTTAATTATATTATGTTTAATGTTTTGGTTTGTTTATTGAATCTTAAGCTTAATGCTTCTTGTTAACTAGCCATTAATAATATTTATAGGGTAACTTAAAATGAACTTGGAAAAGAGATTTTAGGTTTCAGCCTTAGATTCAATAACTCACGATCTCACCTAGAGCAAGGTGACACTTAGATAGATTTCCTTCCAGGATAGACATATACCTGTCGGGTGGGGGTAGCCACAATTGGAACTTGAACTTAATGAATTCAGGTAACTTGGTTAACATAAACATATGATTAATTGGGTTATACTGGGTATTTGCATCTGACCATCAGAAGAGGCTTTTGTATATCCTCGTGTTCCAGGTTAACGGACTGATTTATTACAAATATATAAAAGAATCAATTCATCATTAGAGTAATATTATGTGGAATCACAACCCTAGATATTTGCGTCTTTTGTTTATTTTCCTTAGCATTTTCTTTTGTGTTTTTATTTATTTAGCAAATTCACATTCAACCAACCAATTAGCAATCATTCTCTTCTCCATTTAATTAGATACTTGTAAATAAATAGTATCAATAATTAATAACAACAGTAGAAATTAAGCCCTCGTGGGATCGATATTTTTATACTACTTGAGCGATACGTGCGCTTACGTTACGTTTGTGATTTCACCGATCAAGTTTTTGACGCCGTTGCCGGGGACTTATTTTTCTTACGTTATTAATTTTGAAAGTATCTATTTTACTTATATCTAATTTTTCTTTATTTTTATCTGTAATTTTTATTTTTATTTTTTATTTTCAAGTGGTTGAAAATGGAATATTATTGGGCGATGGAAGAATTACGAGCTTTACAAAGAGATGATACACCCCAAATCAGGGAGCATCAGTCCAGTTTTCTGAGGCCCGTTGTCCAGCCCAACAACTATCCATGGATGTCAGAGAGAAATAACACATTTTCTCAACCATTTCAGAACACAATGATTAGATGTGAGATATATGATGGCAACCACCCTAGCAAACATTGTGAGTACAATTAAAATTCAAGGTGGAAGAACTATCAAAATCCTTCATGGTATGATGAACCAGCATATTTCACTGAACCATATTCTCTATCTTATCCACCAATAACCTACGATCTTCATCAAGAAATAGAACCATCAGAGGAAGATCAGGTGATTGACATGCTCAAAGATTGGCTCAAGAAACAAGACAAAAAATTGGATGCAATATTTCAGAGTCAGATAGAAACCCTTCAGAGTCAAGCGACATCCATACAAAGAATGATAGATCAAGCGAGACAATTAATAGAAAACCAGAGTTACATACCTCTCGAAATATTTTCAGATGAAACTGGCGAAGCCTTCGAGTACCAAAGATTTCACGATGAAACATTAACATGGGAAGATGCCGAACAGTATCAAGAATCTGAAGTATCAGTTCTGGAGCCCGAAAAAGCATAGTTTCAATTTGATCTTGATTATTCATCGCCCTCTGAGGAGGAACAAGTAGCAGAGCTGTCTGTACCAACTACACCAACAAGTGAGGATGAAACTCTGCATCCTCAAAATGAAGATCTTGGAGCATGCATTGCACAGATGTTTGAAGAAGAGCTACCCGAGCCGTTCATACCAACCACAGAGGATAAAGACCTACAATCAGACATATCTTTACATCCTCAGGTTCACACATATGGAGCATGCATTTCACAGATGACAGATGAAGAGTTGAACAATGAAATTCTGAAGTACATTTGTGAAGAAAATGTGGAACAAGAAGCAGAACAAATGGAAGAGCAAGTATCTGACCTTATTAAAGATCTTATGCATTCAGGAGAAACATCACTGTATTAGGGAGTACAAATCAAAGACACCGCCCAGAAACTTGACAGAATGGAACTCCCATCCAAATTCAAGCACCATACGAGACCTCATGATTTTCTTTCTTTCTTTTCATGAACCACTGGAGTGACAAAGTTTAAAAAGGTGGTAAAAGCACTGAATGAGACAAAATTCTTTTTGCCACTTTACCGTTGGAAGAGACCCTTTAAAAGCAATGCTCATGGGATTGTCTCTAATCGAACATCTAAAACCACGCTGAGACCTCATTGACAGATGGACTTCAGAAATGTCTGACTGAAGATGAAAAATTTAGTGCTAGTAGGGAGGCAACCCATGTAATTTTTATTATTGCAATTTATGTTTTATTTTGTGTATACATGTTGTAGTGTTTTTAATTTTGTGTGATATTTTCAGGTAAAAACACAAATGGAGCATTTAAGGCAAGTAAGATAGGAGGAATGGTGTTTGGCAATCACAAGGATGAGATTTCATTCATTAGTGATGGCTGAGTAATGAATGGATTCTTGAGACGCATCCTAATGGATTTATATACCAAGCGAGTGGCATATTGCTTACACAATTCCGTTGCCTTAAATAATTGCTTTCATTTGCTTTTTGGTTATGATTTCCTTAATTTTCACCGACAGGATCCAGACTTTTTGACTTTCACGATATATTTTACTGTTTAACTAATAATTATCATTTGGCAGGTACTAGTGCTATTATTACTCACTCTTTTTCATGTTCTATAAATTCAGCTCGTTATTGCACTCTTGAAGACATCCAGATTTGAGAAAGAAATACATAAAAAATGAAGCAACTTCAAGAAGATGAGTTGTAAACATCTGTGTGTTTTGCGGTACTAGTGTTGGTTCTAAACCAGAATTTGTTGCGGCAGCACATGAATTGGGTATAGTTATATCTGAAAGGAATATGCACTTAGTATATGGCGGTGGCAATCTTGAACTAATGGGGTACGTTTCAAGGGCCGTACAGGAAGGAGGCAGTCAAGTTTTGGGTATCATCCCAAAACCTTTGGCAGAGGAAAATCTTATAGGACCATCAAACAGAGATGAATGCATTGTGCCAGGTATGTCTGAATGAATTGTGAAAATGATTAATTGTGATGATGCTTTTATTGCTTTGCCAGGTGGCTTGGGCACGATGTAGGGAATCTTTACAGTGCTATCTTGGGCGAACTTGAATATACTCCAGAAACCAATTGGATTGTTTAACACTGATGGATTTTATGATTTTCTTTGTGTGTTTCTTGATAATCCCCGGAGAAATGGGTTCGTGTCAAAACTTGTAAAATATATCCTTTTTACTGCCAGAACTGCCCATGATTTAAATTGACCAACTTTTAGCCTTTGAACCACAAATTGACCCTATCTTTTCCAAGATAAACTGGTCTGATAATGATCGTGGTAAGAAGCGTCGGATAAATCTGGATCTTAACCTTTAATTTTCTTTTTAGATGTAGAATTCCAGCTAACCAGATACTGTCTTCTAAACTCTTCTTATACTTTTTAGGCATTGGGGACAATTTCTCAATTAGGTTTGGGGGAGGGGAATAGTTGACTAGTATCTTGTTTTTATTTTTCATTGTGTTGTTTTTATTTGATTTTTAGTCAAAAATTCAAAAAAATATTAAAAATTAAAATTAAAAATAAAAATATTTTGTGATTTTTGTATTTTTAACTTGACTAATCAGGTGTAATGATGTTTGAGATAGCTGTGTAAGGAATTTCCACTCCTGAGACGTATCTCAACTTATTTCGTAACAAGTTAATTTTTGTTTATTTCCTTTTGAATTATTGAATTTGTGAATTCTCCATAATACTGGCTAAATTGGATTTTCATAAGCTCAATTGACAGTTATTATCAACATGCATGGTAACATACGGCCATGAGTTGTAACTGAGAAGTTTGTAATATTCAGTGCTCTAGTTTAATTGGAGGAAGCATCTAAAAAAAACGATGGAATAATAAAAAAAAATTGAGATCCGATAATTAAGTCCGAAGGGATATTTTAACACCTAGTGCCTTAAAGCCAACTGGTTTGGGAGTAACTGGCCCAAAGCTCGCTACATGGATTAAAGATATTGTAAAAAAAAAAAGATATCTGAAATCCGAGTAATTAAGTCTGTAAGAGTGTCTTAACACCTAGTGTCCTAAAGTCAACTGGCTTGGGAGTCACTGGCCCAAAGCTCGCTACATGGATTGAAGATGTTGTAAATAAAAAAAAAAAATCCATTGCTAAAAAATGTGTAAATTCCGATATAACTTTAGGACAAAAATATTACTCTCTTTTCAACTACACTAATGAATATTGTGGGCACAATAATGTGATTAATA
Organism: Zanthoxylum bungeanum; assembly: GCA_019454045.1. Classification (NCBI taxonomy): domain Eukaryota; kingdom Viridiplantae; phylum Streptophyta; class Magnoliopsida; order Sapindales; family Rutaceae; genus Zanthoxylum; species Zanthoxylum bungeanum. The sequence continues at coordinate 46,992 of SKCR01011812.1, read as the reverse complement.
CCTTGTTGGTTGTGTATATGGAGAATGGTAAAAAGAATCGGAGAGTTTACTTATTTGGAATTTAGAAAGAAAGAAAACAACTATTTACTTTGATAAGAGTTTCACTTGTTTAGTCACTAATTTGTTTGATCTTTTTACTTTTATGTGCATTTGACGTTAGTGGGTATTGTCACTATAAGCCCTCACGAGACTACAACTCGTCCACTAGGGACACCCATACGCTAAATGAAACCGTGATCCCTACGAAAGTGGCTTAGTTTAATTTAGTTTCAGTTATTTATTTTATTTTAATTTGTTGTTTTGTTCGAGGACTAGCAAAATTTTAGGTTTGGGGGTGTAATGGGCGGAAAATATATCACTATTTCCCACCCATTTGACCTAATATTTTGTATAGTTTCCTGAGTTTTATGAATGTTTTGATGTATTTTTGTTTATTTTACGGATAAAATAAAATCGAGATTTAATGGAATCAATGAGGATGAAATATGGAACAAATAAGGGTAAAAACTGGACTTTTCATTTGGATTTTAGAGGTTGGAAACTTGAAATGGCGTTCTAACGAAGTATAATTTCGAAAATTTCAACTTTGCATAATTTTCGTATTTTGGCCATAATTTGTTACTCTGATATCGGATTGAGGTGATTTAGGTTTCAGATTAAAGAAAACTCAAAGATCTACAACTTTGACGTTCATAATAATTTCTAATTCTGAAGTTTACATAACCGAAATTGATAAAATATCCGGAAGTATGTTATGTGCAATTATTAAAGTCATTTTCAAAACAAAAATAAATAAACTAAAATAAAATAAAAAAATAAAAATTTTCAAACTTCCACCAAACATGACATGCTTGCATGTTTGGTGGAGGATTTGGTGCCATGTTTGGTGGAGGCAAAATTTTGCCTATAAATACCAAGCCATTTCATTTATAAATTTCATACTTTCCTTGGTTTCTTGAATAAGAATTAAGGATTGTATCTTGTGTGTTTTATTTAGTAGTTTCGTAATGTATTTTTATTTTTATTTTTAGTAGTAATAATAGTTTATGTGTTTTTACTTTCTTTATGTTTAGTAGTTAATTTCAGCTGGGGGGGGGGGGGTGAAACCTTTAATATGATAAGGTAGATTAATCTCACTTAATTTATAATATGGAAATTGTAATTTAATAATATGAATTAAAGTTGATAACGTCTTAATGGCTGGTTTTATTTATTTGACATAATGTGACACCGCCTATATGGTCGGTCTTTAGGTGACAGATAATTACCGCCTATATGGTCGGTCTTTAGGTGACAGATAATTACCGCCTATATGGTCGGTCTTTAGGTGACAGATAATTACCGCTATATGGCTGGTTTATGGACAAATAATAACACCGCCGGTGATTTGATTTAATTGGATAACACTGATAATTTCTATACTATAATAAAGTAAGATTTCTACATTTAAAATATTAAAGGTGGATCCCCTAACCCCAATATTTTATTTTTATTCTAGGGAAGTGATGAAACACAATATTCATGAGTTTAATAATTGATTTAATTATATTATGTTTAATGTTTTGGTTTGTTTATTGAATTTTAAGATTAATGCTTCTTGTTAACTGGCCATTAATAAATTTGATGGGATAACTTAAAATGAACTTGGAAAAAGGATTTTAGGTTTCAGCCTTAGATTCAATAACTCACGATCTCACCTTAGGGCAATGTGACCCTTAGGTAGATTTCCTTCCAGGATAGACATAAACCTGTCGGGCGGGGGTAGCCACAATTGGAACTTGAATTTAATGAATTCAGGTAAATTGGTTAACATAGACATATGATTAATTGGGTTATACTGGGTATTTGCATCTGACCATCGGAAGAGGCTTTTGCATATCCTTGTGTTCCAGGTTAACAGACTAATTTATTACACATATATAAAAGAATCAATTCATAATTAGAGTAATATTGTGTGGAATCACAACCCTAGATATTTGTGTCTTTTGTTTATTTTCCTTAGTATTTTCTTTTGTGTTTTTATTTATTTATTTAACAGATCCATATTCAACCAACCAATCAACAATCATTCCCTTCTCCATTTAATTAGATACTTGTAAATAAATAGTATCAATAATTAATAACATCAGTAGAAATTAAGTCATTGTGGGATCGATATTTTTATACTACTTGAGCGATACGTTCGCTTGCGTTACGTGTGTGATTTCACCGATCACCTACGAAAGAGGGATTATATGGTATGCCTAGACCTTAACTTGTATGGTTCAAGGCGATTATATGTGGTCGTCATAATTTTTGAATGCGTAAATTTTGGACATGAAATGTGTTCCATGATAGATATATCTTAACGTGGAGAGTCCCACTATATGAAGTATATTCTTTGAGCATTTGGTCAATAAATTATGATTAATATTGATTATTCATAATATGACACATGTGTAGATATTGTATTTTTATGCAGTCTAATGATGAGTTTCTTATGGGAACACACCTGAAAAGATTAGAAAAGTTATAAGGTTTAATGCTGGAAGGGAAAGAAACACCAGAAGATCCAAGAGAACAGCCAGATTTCTGGCCATATATCATTTATATGTCTGGCCGAACATAAAACCATCATGTTCCATCAAATATTCTAAGTCTGGCCGGAAAAACGTCGGGTTTCCAGTTTTGCAAAAGGATTCATTTTATTTCATTCTTAACCAATTTACATAAAACCTCACTTTCCTCTTTAATCAATTTCTTTAACAGATGATATACTTTCCCTATTAACTGGAACCCTGACACTATAAAAGAGGATTAAAACATAGAAGTAGAAAAAACCTTTTGGAACATGGAAAAAAAGCAAAACAAGTTAACCTTAATCTCATATTTCCAGCAAAATATAGCTGCCAAACCAAACTATTAGAGATTTTTTCGGAGAAAAGTTACACTGTAGGAGCGAAGCGGGGTTTACTGCTATGCCTATGATATTCGACGACCACGACACTGTTGGGCTCGCAGCCTGTAGAGAGTACAGATTAGCCCGCGGGGGACTAAACCAGAGAATGAAAGAGTCACCACCCAACGTGAACTGGGAAATATTGAAGGCCGCACTCGCCCCTCGCAAGGGAAGACCTCAAACCGTCGGGTTCAGAATGGTCCATTACTTATGCCAGTATAATGTACGGGTTCACACAATGGTATAGTCAAGTCTTAATGCAATTCACGCATAAAAGTGAATAAAAAATGTAATAACACACCCAACCAAAATAATAATCACAATAACATAGTTCCAAAAGCAGGCGGTAACGAAAATTATAATAAACAATCAAAAGCAGGAAAAATGCCAATAAATAAATGTACGCATATGGGAAGTAATAATGCTAAGGCGGGAGAAAGCATGCAATAATACCAATAACGATGTTAACACACATAAATGAATATTTCCCGAGTGGCACGTGGAGTTGTATCCCAAGTACAAACCGCACTACCGTCCATTCAGATTCGGCTATAGAATTTACGTTTGAGTTTCCATCCGATATACCGTAAGGGATAATAACATACATAATCATCCATATACGGATAATCATCAACATGAACAAACAAAAACAAAATAAAGGCGAAATAATAAAATAACAATAAAAGTGAATAAATAGATAAAAAATAAATAACAAAATGCCAAAGGAGAAATGTGGCCAGAGATTTGGTTGTTTTTGATGTAGGACTTCGCATACCCGGCTGGACATATTTCAGGTCCAGCCAGACATGCAACGTCCAGAACTATAAAAATAAATATGGTAAGAGTGCCCTCAGGTCTTACCTTTTAAGTTGTTTTCTCGGAAGTGCGTTAGGTCATTGCTGGAAGGATCGTTGGTTTACTGGTTGGCTATTTCTGGTTGCTGGTTCGCTGTTTTTGGTTCCTGTTTCACTATTTCTGCATCTGGTTCGCTAGTTCTCACCTCATTCACGCTGCTGGCTCGCTGTTCACGTCCAGGTCTGCATGTTTCTTCTCTCTGGTCGCTGTTTTTGGTTCACGGCTTTCCCTGTTTCACGCTGCTTTTGGTTCATGGCTCACTAGTTTACTGGTTCACGGCTCATTATTTCACATTTTTTTCTCCCGGTGATGCCCCCCGTTTTTTTGTCTTATATTTTCGGTGATGCTCATAGATTTTTTTTCCTCAAGTTACCGCCTCCAAAAGAAGAAGAAAAGCCTCTCTTTTATAATGATTTGAAAGGATCTCCAAATAGGGAAACAAATCATGTTTATTTGGGAATATATTATCAATTTTTTTTGGGAATAAAAATCTTGTAAATTTGGTGGTGAGATCTCAAATCTTGTTAAATTGGTAAGGATGGGATCCCAAAATCTCATTAAATTGGAAAATGTTGATGCTCTCATATTTGGGAAGAATATACATGGGCTGCATGGGCCGATTGCATGGGGTTTTGGGCCACGTGGATGGGCTGCATGGGAAGTCTGAAGCTAAGGTTTGAAATAGCAGCTGACTGAGCGAGTCTGAGGCGGGCTAGTGAGTCCGAATCCGATGAGGTGCTAATTTTGAAGGTTTTCCTCCCTTCTAGCATTCGTTATTCGTAACTTCTGTAACTTTTTAGGTAATGCCTCCATACGAGGCTCATCATCGAGCTCATGTAAAAATGCAATGTCTACAATCGCCCCCACTTTGATGGGGCTTGTGCAGTGTGTGACAGTGACAACCCTATCAAAGTCATGCATGTATTTTTATTTACCTGGTTTGTCGGCCGTTACCAGACTTACCTGTTGTTTCGTTATTTTTACGAGATGCTTCGATCTCTGGGAATTATTCCCGAACTAAGTTGGTGAGGTGCTTCAACCACTGAGATTCATTCCCGAACCATACTGGGTGTGAGCTGCTTAGATCTCTGGGATTTATTCCCGAACTGACGACGAGGCACTTCGACCTCTTGGATTCATTCTAGAACTAAGTTGAGTTGATGGCGAGGTGCTTCGACCACTGGGATTCATTCCCGAACCATACTGGGTGTGAGATGCTTCGATCTCTGGGATTCATTCCCGAACTGACGGTGAGGCACTTCGACCTCTAATCTGTCCTCATTCTCGAGGCTCTTTTCTCATCCTCATTCCCAAGGTTGTTCTTCATTCTCGGAGTTCCTCTCCATTTCCGGTGTTCTTCGTTCTCATTCCCGAGGTTTCTCTCCATTCTCAGAGTTCCTCTCAATTCCCGGAGTTCTTCGTCCTCATTCCTGAGGTTGCTCTCAATTCTCAGAGTTCCTTTCCATTCCCAGAGTTCTTCGTCCTCATTCCCGAGGTTTCTCTCCATTCCCGGAGTTGCTCGTCCTCGCCGCCCTTTCTTTTTCTTCAAAGCCTGCGAACACAAATAAAAAATTATGTGTATGCGACATGTGTGCATGTATGCATGGATGCATTCCCTATTCCGATGAGGATTCTTTATCCTATTGGCTTAATGTCATCCTTTGATTAGGCATTCCTTGCGCTAGAAGGTTTTCTTCACCCCTTTAGGAATCCTTTTGGCCTTTGGTGCCCTTTGCCTATAAAAAGCTTTGGGCGCCCCCTTGGCCTGTTTACAGTTTCCTTCTGCCAATTATCCTCCGATGATTGCTCAATTCTCTTTGGTCCTATGGCTTAAGATCTTGTTGTGTCCCTTATTCACGGGGTGGTAGACTGGTCATCCCCAGACCTGGCTCAGCTTTCTGCTCTCCGCTACCTGCACCGGGTCAAGGTGGATTACGCCTTTTTGAAAGCGGCCTCATCCTTTTAGGATACTGAAAATCATGTCTTCCGATTCCCAGATTTCGAGATATGCCCACTCCCCGATGAGTTTGCTGCCATTCTCGGCTTGCACTTTTCTCTTACTACCCTTCTGGCACTGCCGTATTTCCAATGTCAATACCCGAGAAGCCTCCGAAGCTTTCCTTTGATGTCCTGAAGATGCGGAAAAGATATTGTCTTGCACTTCATCCATTGAGTGACAGGTTCTTCTACGTGTATCTTCCAGGGTGGAGGTAGGGTCCCGTCCCTAGAAGAGTGTAGTCTTATTCTGTATCTTGGCCCAATACCTCTTAGTGGGTTGTGATAGTACGAGAGTCAAGTATCATTTATTGCACATCATCGAGGGAATCCGATGTGGTCATGATCCTTCCCCCGTTATCTTGGCCGAGACGCTTCATGGTTTAGACATGATAAAGAACCATCTTGTAAGCCGGTTTCTTAGCAGTCCATTTGTCTTGCAGGTTCGTCCTATCTTTTTCCTAAGCTGTCCTTTCGGATTTTCAACTTTTGCTTTATATCTTGCCTGAGACGCCTTTTCAGGTTTTCAACTCAGCAAGCTAATTTTTTTTTTCAGATCTGTCATCATTCTCGAGGCGCTTTGCTCGTCCTCATTCCCGAGGTTATTCTCCATTCTTGGAGTTGCTCGTCCTCATTCCCGAGGTTCCTCTCCATTCTTGGAGTTCTTCTCCTAGATCTTCTGACTTTGGTCCAGCATCTAAGGAACAAAAGACGTGATTTGTAATTACTTGACTCTAATCTTTCCCGGTTAGCTGGGATTTATGAAATCTGTGAACATCTTGAACATTTATTTCAATAAAGGCGTTTACATTACTTCTTAGCATTATATAGGAAATAATGAACTGCATTGCAAGGATACCCCTGTGCTAACTGTTCCTCATGGATTTTACAATTAACCATTTTTCTCACTCACTCATGCTGTATATTTTGCTTGGGTTGTCCTTTGCGGATTTTCAACCCAACGAGCCTTTCTCTCTCTTTTTTTATGCAAAATATTATTTCAGCCTGTCCACGTTGATGGGCTCGATGAACTCGTTCCCTTCCAAATCTGACAGTCTCACTGCCCCACTCGTCATCACCTTCCTGACTAGATAGGGCCATTCCCAATTGGGCCTGAACTTTCCCCTTGGGTCCAATATCAGTGGCTTCGACTGCTTGAGCACTAAATCACCTTCTCTGATCTTGGTGCGACGCACCTTCTTATTGAATGCCCTAGCCAACCTTTTTTGGTATAGCTACATGTGGTATAAGGCATTTATCCTTTTCTCATCCAGTAGTGCTAGTTGTTCGAACCTCTACGAGGCTCATTCATGCTCAGGAAATCATGCCTCTGTTAGTACCCGTATTGATTGTATCTCTATTTCCACTGGTAACACTTCCTCCATCCCATAAACCAAAACATAGGGTGTGGCTCACATTGTCGTTCTCACCGAAATTCTATGCCCCCACAGGGCGTACGGCAATTTGTCAGCCCAATCTTTATAACTTTCCGTCATCTTAGCGAGTATTTTCTTTATGGTTTTTTTGACCGCATCCACCGCCCCATTATCCTGTGGCCTGTAAGGTGATGATTTGTGATGCCATATCCCATACTTCTGCAACATCGCCTTTGTTTCTCCCTGAAATTGGAATCCATTGTCCGTCACTATGTGATGTGGCATTCCGTATCTACATAGTATGTTACGGGCTATGAACTTGGCCATCTGCTTCACCGTAACATTACAGAATGACTCGGCTTCCACCCATTTCAAAAAATAGTATACCGCCACTACTATGAAGCGGTGTCCATTTGATGCATGTGGCCTGATTTCCCCAATCATGTCAATACCCCACGCTGAGAAAGACCATGGTTCTGACAGTCCGTGCAATTCCATAGGCGGTAGCTGGTTCAAGTTTTCGTGTGTCTGGCAATCGTGACAGTGTTTCACCAGTTTTGCACAGTCAGCTTCCATGGTCGACCAGTGAAATCCCTGTCTCACTATCTTACGAGACAAATTCAATCCATTCATGTGCGGTCTATATACTCGAGCGTGCACCTCTTTCATCATATTTTGAGCCTCTTCTTTTCTTAAAAATTTCAGCTGAACGCCATTGGCCTGTCTCTTGTACAGCTCCCCCCAAACTCACATACTGGGAAGCCAATTTCTGAATGGATATTCTGTCTTTCTTGCCGGCTCCTTTTGGGAATTATCCACGTTCTAGATACTGCAGAATGTCGTAGTACCATAACTTCCCATCATCAACTTCTATTTCCAAGACTCTCTCTATCTCATAACTGGGTCTGCTAGCTGTTGTCAGCACAATGGGTCTCATTACCAGTTTTTCTGGGTTTTCCCAAGTTGCAGCTAGGGTGGCTAGTGTGTCCGCCATTTGGTTCTCTTCTCATGGCAAGTGCTGGAATTTACAGTCGGGGATAGCCTGTGCCAACTTCCTGAGGTGGAGTAGGTAGGGTCTCAACTGGTCTTCCATCAATTCCCATTCCCCTCGCATCTATCGAACTACCAATATCGAGTCTCCATAAACTTCTACGTCCCTAGCTCCTAGGGCTATTAGTGCTTTCAGTTCAAATACACATGCTTCATATTCGGCCATGTTGTTGGTTACTCCGAAAGTCAACCTTTTGGCCATAGGTAGGGTTTCTCCTTCGGAGGTTACTATCACAATTCCTATTCCAGCTCCTTTGTAATTCATCGCCCCATCGAAATACATTTTCCACCCCTGGACCGTTATGGCTTGAACCTCATCGTCTGGGAATTTGAACTTATACTGATCTCCTTCTATGGGTTGTAATGCCAAGAATTCTGCTACAGCTCGCCCTTTGACTACCTTAGAGGTGAGGTATTCTATATCAAACTCCGTCAGAAACACAAACCATCTGCCCAACTTCCCTACCAGTGAGGGTACTGACTGCAAATACAGGGAATTCTCCTTTGCTACCACTTGTATCTTATAGGATTGGAAGTAATGAAACAACTTTCGGGAAGCCCATATCAATGCCAAACATATTTTTTCCACCTCTTGATAGCGGGCTTCATACGAAAGCATATTCTTACTGAGGTAGTAAACTGTATGTTCCACCCCTGTCTCATATGCATGTACCATCATCGCCCCCATCGCTTCGGGTTCCATGGCCAAATACAACACCAAGGGTTTGCCCGGCCTTGGAGGTTTCAGGACGGGCGGTTTAACTAAGTATTCCTTGATTTTGTCAAAAGCTTATTGACATTGCCTATTCCACTCCACATGCTGGTCCTTCCTCAATAGCTTGAAGATGGGCTCACATACTAATGTTAGCTTGGCAATGAATCGACTGATATACTGGATTTTCCAGAGAAAAACTCTAACTTCCTTTTCAGTCTTTGGTGTGGGCATCTCGGTAATTGCCTTGATCTTTTTAGGGTCCACTTCTATCCCTCTCATTCCTACCGTATGTCCCAATAACTTCCCGGATGTTACCCCAAACACACACTTCTTGGCTTTGAGTCTGAGGTTGTACTTATCGACCATTTGAAGGAATTTCTCCAGCACTTCTATATGTCCAGCCCTCGTCTCTAATTTAACCATCATCTCATCCACGTATACATCAATCTTCTTATGCATCAAGCCATGGAATAATATAGTGGCCATTCGTTGATAAGTGGCTCCCGCATTCTTAAGTCCAAACGGTATCACCTTGTAACAATATGTACCCCACTCAGTGATGAAGGCAGTCTTATGGTTATCTTCTTCGGCCATGAAGACCTGGTTATATCTTGAGAATCCATCCGCGAATGAGTACATAGCAGATAGAGCCGCGCTATCAACCAACACGTCTATGTGAGGTAGGGGAAAATCATCTTTTGGGCAAGCTTTGTTAAGGTCCCTATAATCCACGCACATTCTGACCTTTCCATCCTTCTTCGGTACCGGCACAATGTTGGCTAACCACTTAGGGTACTTCACCACCTCTAAGAACCCCACATCTATCTGCTTCTTGACTTCTTCCCTAACCTTTTCGGCCTATTCTGGCCTCATTCTTCGGAGCTTCTGTTTTATTGGTCTCATGTTCGGATAAGTTGGTATCAAGTGCTGGGCAATACCCCTGTCCACTTCTGGCATGTCTTCATAGGACCGGGCGAATACTTTTACATATTTTATTAACATTCTCTCTAATTCTTTCCGCTCATCAGAGGTAACCTCACTTGCAATTGAAATTTCCTTAGGGTTTTCACATGTACCAAGATGAAATGCATTTGTCTTTGTTGATTCAATGTCAAATATGCTCATGTCATGCATAATATGATGCAGACTAACAGGAAAAGACTCGAATAAGTAAGTAAAATCAATGTCTTTATTATTAATAAATACAGGATTACAATCAAATAGGTCAGGAAAATAAACATCTTTGTAACTTGCAGTCTTGTCTTCTTCCGTCTCCTTACTTTCTTCAAGCGTCAGATTCTCCAACTGCAGTAGTTCTTCTTCCCATTTATCTTCCTCTTTTGCAACTTCCTTTGCCTTTTGTTCTTTTCCCATCATATCCTTGAAGATCTCGAATCCTGGTACTATGATCTTATTTACTTCTACGGGTTCAGGCTCTCATTGATACCCCGTGGCTTTCACAAAGTATTCCATCAGCTTCATCCCTTTTTTTCTTGGTCTTTGGCTCATTCCCATCGGATTCATACCCCAATCCTCTCTTAGTGGTATGTTCCTTGAAATCTGGCAGTGCTCTTATTCCCCGGCCTCTAGCACTCAAACCTGTGCCCGACTCATATTTCATTCTTTCCATGATTCTAGCCACTTTAGGGTCCACCCATTCTTCGAAGTTTTCCGCCACTTGGAACCTTATGAAAGGCTGTATGTCTAAAGCAGCCACAACATTGTCTACTTTAGCCCCTTTGGTGACGACTTCCTCTCCATGCGGGAACTTAATAACCTGGTGCAAAGTGGATGGCACACCCCCAAGTCTATGAAACCATGGCCTCCCCAATAACAGAGCAAATGTAGCTGGGATATCAAGCACTGTGTACTCCACCTCGTCTTCTATCGGGCCCACTTTTACTATTGTGACAAAAGTACATTCGACTCCCCGTTTGCTATTGTCATATGCTTTGATAGTCATGCTGGAGGGGCTTAAATCTGTTGTCCACATACCCAACCTCAACAGAATCTTCAAAGGGCACACATTGATATATGATCCATCATCCACAATCACACAAGATGTCTTCTTGCCTCTTACTTCCGCTTTTATGAATATCGGCTTGTTGTGATTCCTAGGATCTCCGACAAACCCACTGAACTCATCACTGAAATATATTGTCGGAGATGGACCCTAGGATCTCCGTTTCCATTGAACTTGGCCATGTCAGGCATCTTAAACTGGGGAGGCAGTTGTTCTTCGAAAGTCATCGCATCATAGTCTAATAGATCTTCATGTTTTCCCTTCATCTTATGGGTAACTGACTCTACTTGTTCTCTGAGTTTCCGTAACTCTGCCTGAGGCCCGGCTATCTTTCCCGTGGCACACTCAGCCATGTCATCATCAAAAACATTGATTTATTCACTCACCCTATTTGGAGGCTCCTCACGCCTTCCATCCTCGTTGTTTTCAATTCCCATTGTGCGGGGTACTGTCAGATTGGCCACAACGTTGGTCAAAGCTTGTATTTGCTAGGTAATTTTGGTGATGTTGGTCTCCAATTGATCCATGCGGGAACCTTCGCTTCCTGACTCATCCATGCTTGCTAACCTCTTCTTGACAAGTCTTCTTTCTTCTTTAACCCAACGGATATCTATAATGACTTTTAAGACAAGGGGTCAGCATGATGCGTGTATGCATGCGATGCGTGAGATGCATGAGATGCATGAGATGTATGTGGTTATCAAAACAGCATATACCTTTCCGACCTTATTCCTCCCACACCCGTGGTAAGTCCATTTATGTCCTAGGTACGGCACATTTTATGCATCAATGTGGGGTACATAAAATTTTTCTCTCCTACGCTACATGGGTGAACCTTGGCTACCTCAGTCTCTTTTCATCAGTAAAAGACAAAGACCGGCCATTTACAAGATTGACTAAGCGTATTATGGAGATCGTGCCATTGTATAGAAATGAAGAATTGGGCCCTCGGTAATCACGATTGTGGCGGAGATGGACTTGGAGATATCCAAAAGTATACAAATATGCCATAACAAGGCGTACCCTTCCTGGATGAAAGCTAGTGCAGATATCGGACTCATGCATCTGGCATATTCGGATCATGTTTGGACCTTCTAAGCCCATCAAGGTTTTCATACAAGTTGGTCCGTCATCATTTTAAAGTGTTCAATCAGATTACCGAGAGGTGTAAACTTGTCCCAGTTGAAAAGGCCCAACAGGTTTACCCTTTAGCGATAAGGTGGCTAAATAACTTCAAATGATATGGGGCCTAAACACAAGGTGGCCCATCGTTACTTTGAAAACTTTTGGCCCAATCATCATAAGATGCAAACACGTCCCAGTTTAAGTGGCCCAACAAGTTCGTATCATATGGCGAGAAGCCCAAATGGATCCAAATGATAATGGGCCCAAACACAAGAATAAGGGGTAGCTTCTATAGGACACATAACTATGGTTCGTATGTGGGCTTATAAGGGTATGGACAAGGCTCTCATTAGCAAAGGGTTGCACACAACTAGGTCTCTCCACTCAAGGGTTCGAGCGACCAATTGAGCATGCCTTTTTTGTACCCTAGGGTACGTGCCAGCGAGTGATGGTTATCATCACATAACGATCTGCTGCCTTGAGTGATAGTGACTTCACGATACATGACGCCATCGGGGGTAAGAAGGGTATGTAAAATATATGAGACTTGGTTAACCAAATCCAAAGCCACAGACACTACAAGGTATTGTTTCGGGGTCGATTCTCTATCCCAAATGGAGTCGCCATCTGTAGGAGCGAAGCGGGGTTTACCGATATGCCAATGATATTCGGCGACCATGACACTGTTGGGTTCGCAGCCCGTAGAGAGTACGGATTAGCTCGCGGGGGACTAAATCGAAGAATGAAGGAGTCACCACCCATCGTGAACTGGGAAAGATTTAAGGCCGCACTCACCTCTTGCAAGGGAAGACCTCAAACCGTTGGGTTCGGAATGGTCCCTTACTTATGCCAGTATAATGTACGGGTTCACACAATGGTACAGTCAAGTCTTAATGCAATTCACGCATAAAAACGAATAAAAAATGTAATAACTCACCCAACCAAAATAATAATCACAATAACATAGTTCCAAAAGCATATTAAATTAAGAAATATGAGATGCGGTAATGAAAATTATAATAAACAATCAAAACTAGGAAAAACGTCAATAAATAAATATACGCATATGGGATGTAACAATGCTAAGACGGGAGAAAGCATACAATAATACCAATAACGACGTCAACACGCATATATGAATATTTCCCGAGTGGCACATGGAGTTGTATCCCAAGTACAAACCGCATTACCGTCCATTCAAATTCAGCTACAGAATTTACGTCTGGGTTTCCATCCAATATACCGCAAGGGATAATAACACACATAATCATCAACACAATGTAAACGGACATAAAAAAATATAATCATGCATATACAGATAATCATCAACATGAACAAACATAAACAAAATAAAGGCGAAATAATAAAATAACAATAAAATTGTATAAATAGATTAAAAAAATAAATAACAAAATGCCAAAGGAGAAATGTGGCCAGATATTTGGCTGTTTTTGATGTAGGACTTCACATACCCGGCTGGACGTATAAAAATAAATATGGTAAGGGTGCCCTCAGGTCTTACCTTTTCAGTTGTTTTCTCGGAAGTGCGTTAGGTCGTTGCTGGAAGGATCGCTGGTTTGCTGGTTGGCTATTTTTGATAGCTGGTTCGCTATTTTTGGTTACTGTTTCACTGTTTCTGCTTCTGGTTCACTAGTTCTTGCCTCCTTCACGCTGCTGGCTCGCTGTTCACGTCCAGGTCTGCACGTTTCTTCTCTCCGGTCGTTGTTTCTGGTTCACTGCTTTCCCTATTTCACGCTGCTTTTGGTTCACGGCTCACTGGTTTACTGGTTCATGGCTCACTGTTTCACGTTTTCTTTTTCTCTTGGTGTTGCCCCCCTTTTTTTGTCTTCTGTTTTCGGTGATTCTCATCTTCTCTTTTAATTTTTTCGGTGATGCTCCTAGGTTTTTTTTTCACAAGTTGCCGCCTCCAGAAGAAGAAGAAGAGCCTCCCTTTTATAATGATTTGAATGGATCTCCAAATAGGGATACAAATCATGTTTATTTGGGAATATATTATCAAATTATTTTGGGAATAAAAATCTTGTAAATTTTGTGGTGAGGAGATCTCAAATCTTGTTAAATTAGTAAGGATGAGATCCCAAAATCTCATTAAATTGGAAAGTGTTGATGCTCTCATATTTGAATATTATGCATGGGGTTTTGGGCCGCGTGGATGGGCTGCATGGGAGGTCCGAAGCTAAGGTTTGAAGCAGCAGCTGGCTGAGCGAGTCCGAGGCGGGCTAGTGAGTTTGAATCCAATGAGGTGCTAATTTTAGAGGTTTTCCTCGCTTCCGGCATTCGTTATTCGCAACGTCTGCAACTTTTCAGGTAGTGCCTCCATACGAGGCTCATCATCGGGCTCATGCAAAAATGTAGTGTCTACATACACTTAAAGGTACAACCTGAGGGCTCCAAAACCATAAATCTGCATCTTATTTTCCCAGTTCAATGACGTTGTATATCTTACCGAACATACAATTGTCATACAAAAAATCCAGCCACTTAACTGGCTATATCGGGCCGTGTATTTTCTTCCCTATGGTATATAGGATGAAAACCCAAACATAAATTCGATAGCCGATTTCGAATGGACGGTAGTATGGTCTACACCCGATATACAACTCCATATACCGCTTGGAAATAGTTACACTTGTCTTGTTATTACTTTATCATCATTATTGATTGTGTGATTACTTTAATTGTTTTCTCGCGCTAGTTCTATTATTATCTTACCATGCATGACCTTGCGCTTTATGGTTGTTGGTTTTATGCAAGTTATGCCTTCTGTTATGTATTATCATATTATGTGTTTATGTTATATATGTTATATAAATTTTATTGTATGTGACTACATTATAATACATATGGATCCTCTCTTCCAACTTGGATATTATACTGGCATAAGTAAGTGATCATTCCAAACCCAAACGGGTTTAGGTCGGACCTTGCGAGGGGTGCAGTGTGGCCTTAAATCATTCCCAGTGTCTTGTACTGGATGGTGAGTCATTTATTCTCTGGTTAGTCTCCAATGGGCTATCTATGGTTTCTATGGGCTGCGAGTCCAACAGTGTCGTGGTCGCCGAAGTCATAGGCATAGCGGTAAATCCCTTTTCGCTTCTACAACATGTGAATATTTAATGTGTATTTGACACACATTAGGGCCAAAATTTTAATACAGATGTCTTACAAATAATGATGTTTTAGAAATATTGATTTCAAAAGCTTAAGTTTTATGATTTTTGGAGGCATGGGGGAAAAACTCATCTCAGTATGTAACTTGACTCAGATATAGAATTGACGCTTACAGATATCATGTGCACATGTTGTTCAGTACTAGGGATGGCAGATGTCCATAGATCCTAGATTCAGAGTCTAGAAGGTAGCATAAATTTTCACCTCTAACTCCAGATTTGTGGCTTGGGGGACGGCGATACGTAATGTCCCAAGACCACATGATTTTAGGGCTAGGGAGACGGCGATATGTAATGCCCCTAGAACCTAAATTCAGGGACAAGATAGTGGCATGCGTTGGGGGACGACGATATGTAATGCCCCAATATCATGGATTTTCACACTGGCTCTGGTTAGGCGTATGGGGGGACGGCGATACGTAATGCCCCCATGCGTCAGGTTTTTCAGCAGACATTCAGATACAGACTTACAAAAATCAGGTTTTCAAAGACAGAGTTTCAGAGATGTGATTTTCAGAAACACTAGTTTAATGAAAATTTTCCAGAGAAACGATTTTATGGAAAAAGAGTTGTTTTCATAAAGAAAGAAGTTACTAGAAAAAGTTTCAGAAAAAAAGAGATTTGAAAAGAGCTTTCAGAAAGGTTTAATTTTTCAAGAAATGTTTTCGATTATAGAAAATGAATATTTTTATAAGTATTTCAGTTTTCGTTTAAGATTGTCGACTCACTAGGTCATTCAAATGATCTAACCCCCCACTCCCAGTTTCCTTGTTTTTTAGGTTACCCAAAGGACGAGCTTCAGAGGGTGGATACTGATGGTAGTAACTTGGGTATTGGTTCCACCAAGTTAAGTCTGAGATAGATTTCAGTCAAGTCAAGTAAAATCAAGTACCAGCTATCTATATAGTAAAGTTGTGTTATAAATATTAATGTATAGAGTTATTAAGAAATGTGATGTTGAGTATTCAATTGTGTGTACTATTTTATATTCTATATTGTGGATTTGGGCAATGGTCCATGTATGATTTTATGTTTGATAAATGAGTATCAGTGTTGTTTATAGTTATAAAGTCAGAGGCTCGGGGGGATAGTACGGCCTATTCCCTGCCGGTAGCATCTCGTGGAGGGGGATGTTATAAAGATGGTATCATAGCATGATCTAGGGAGTCAGTGACTGCGGTGGGCAGAGTGTTGGGGTCTTGTATACATAGTATGCCCGGGATACTAGTGTGAGGTACTACCTCTCCAGTATCTGATCCTCGAGTACGTCTTCAAGTTCTATAGACTGGTTAGTAGGAAATTCTTAAGTTATTTGAACTTTTTTTCCAGTACAAAAACCATAGTTCTTATACTAGTTGGAAATCCTTCTATCTTTACCCTGGTTCATTATTCATCCTCATGAAGATAGATAATAAGTTTCTAAGAATTTTTCACTTCGGGGAGTGGGAAGAGAAAGCTAGAAAGAAAAGTAAGGAATGATACATAGATGTTCAAGCAATTAGAGACAGTAAATGGGAGAGATACAAAAATAGATGATAAAGAGAACACTAGAACTTATAACAGTAAAAGGAATATAGCAAGTTTGAGTAATAGTAAGATATCGAGAAGACCTAAGTAAGGTTCATTTTCTTTCGTGAGATTCCTTCCTTCCTAATAAAGACTCATTCCCTCATCAGAAAAATCCTCATGTAAATCCAATAGCCCTAAGTACCTCATATAAATAGAAAGCTTCCCGAGTAACGAAGGACAGTCAGAAAGATATAAAGAAACAAGAAATGAGGATTAGACTTGGGAGTTCAAATAGATAAGAGATGCCAAAAAGGATGAAGAGAATCTAGATCCTCAAACCCAGGCTCGCAAGCAAATAAATGAAGATCGTAATCAGAGATGATTAGTTACCTTAGCCCAAGTAACCCGACATAGATACGACCCTAAGCTACTCAGATTCTCACCCCTTAGTAATATCGGTCGAAAAAGCTATTTTGAAGGAGTCTAACTCATACCTATCTTATATGAGTAATAGACTCAACCAAGACATAGAATACCGGGACAAGGAACATCGACATCCATAGAGACGTAAAAATCTTGTCCCAGCCAGTACCAGCATAGAAAGAGAGAATCGTACATAAGCCTAGTTCGTATAACACCATATTCTAAGACAGAGGTAGTGAATTTGGAAGAATGGTTTACCCAGAAAAAGACCAATGAGACTTCTAAGGTCAGACAAATAAGAACCTAACCCAAGCCAATATGAGCAAGTTCACAGTACTAGTGAGAATCCATATGTTAGACCAATACCAGTAGGAACCCATGTAAGTTTAAAAAGAGCATACCCATGAGAATCGAATACACTAATAAGTTAGCAAAAATACCAGTATGGAAAGTAGGACAGAGTATCATAGCTGTGATCCATAGCAAGAGTAGAGACCCAGAAGGAAACTCATAAGACAAACGACCAATAACCTCAGCAACACAACCTAAAACCAATAGATAGAATATAGAAACAATTCAGAATGATACAGTTAGTGACAAGGAATCTCAGTGCATATAGTAAAAAGAGATAACGTAGCTTAAGGATGCTAATGGAATAGAGATATCAGAATGGTTGATGAAGTTGTGGAATTTTGAGACCTAAAGTAGTCATTGCCATCCCAACTGAACGGATGATAAATTTTCCTCCTAGTAGCTTTACTCTAATGAGTATATAGGCACCTAACCAGACCCTTACCAAGCCTAGATCATCAACAATGATGTAGATTTCCATATCTCTATAGAAAACATGTATCCACTCCTCAGCCTAGGACCCAATAAGGTTCTGGATAAATAAAGAAGAGTGTTGGATAGGATGAACATATCATGAGATAGTAGAACAACCCAACCAAGAAGCTCAAAAGGACCTAGATAAGGATTAGAATATAGTAATATTCTAAATGAGATAGAAGAGTTTGAAGTCATAGTAAGTCAAGCCAAATCTTGAAGTCATCGTTGAAGTGAAAGCCCTTAAGGGAGTAAAGGCTCAGAAGAGCGAAGGAACCAGAGAAGGTGATTCTCAGGGATATAGTATATGATTTATAAAGAGCTTGCATTGGGATGGAAGAACTAGTAGGAGAATATCACTTGAACCAAAAGTTTTAGTGGATATACCCTAAACAATCAAAGTCAAGAGAGTTTTAAAAGGACTAAAGACGTAAGGAGTTCAAGAAACTGAGATATGAGGAAATTTAAGAAATAGGGTAAACTTCGTAAGAAGGAATAACAAATATAGCATAGTAGGACTTTGAGAGAGAGTGATTATTAAGAAGGTTCTCAGTAAAAAGGTAGTAAGATCAACATACGGAAGATAATCAGGAGTATAGTTCAAGGAGAAAATTTAGATAGTACCTAGAATAAGTACCTTAGTGTGGAAGCCAATACCATCAAACACGGGAGTCTTAGGCTTATAGATTCTTAGTGTTCCTAGAACATGCCAAGATCGTCTAAGAGTGATTCGTGTGTGAATTATCAAGAGAGTTGCGGAATACTCACATTGATTGGTTGAGGAGATTTCAAAAATTCCTTCTTTGTTGGATGCATTGGAAGCTTCTGAGCTTGAGATCGAGTTCCAAACTCTCGGGTGAGTCTCCCTATCACATTATTTTGACTCTTTATATGCTAGCAAGAACAAATTTTGAAAAACAAAATTGTCTTCCATGGAGAGAGGCTCACGGTTTTTGTGAGGTAGAAGAGAGAGGAATAGTTGTTTTCAATTTCCAAAATTGGTGTGTTATATTTTCCAAAAACTAGGTTGGTGTAAATGAAAAAGAATTCATTAAATGCAAGCCAACTACTCACATCAAGCTTAAGACATTTGATGTAAGTTGTGGGTCCCACCATAATTAAATTCCAAATTTAAGTTTGCTTCTCCAACACACTTTGGGTCTGGGTTCGTTTAATCCGATTAAACGAACTTTCCGTCGCGACGTAATTAAATCTAATTTAATTAAATAATAATGCCTTGCAAAATTATTAGGAAGTCGCTTATGAATTAATTCTAAAATAATTCATTCGCTTGAATTAAAATCTAACTTTAATTCCGCTTTGAAATATAATTTCATTTAATATATCTAATATATTATTTTAGCCCAATTAAATAAATTAAATAGTAAAATCTAATTTCACTATTAAATTTACTTTACCGATTAATTCTAAATTAATCGCGTTCTCTCCTCTCGACGAATTTAATCCCAGATAAATTCTTGACGCAATTAATCTCAAATTAATTCTTTCTCTGTTAATTAATCCCAGATTAATTCTTGCCATAATTAATCCCAGATTAATTTTCTCTCTCTCATAATTAATCCAAGATTAATTCTGTTCGAGTCAAATATCATCGGTGAATCTTTGGGAGGCGACCCAATAGATCCCTGGATATGTTGGCAGTAAATACGGTCATCGAAATATCCGAATACGTGTGTACCCAGTACCACGTTCTTACCGATTTACAAGACATGGTTGGCTTCTAGTAAAGCACCGTGCTTACCCAATTCTCCAGAAATATTCTTTAAAGGAATATATAATCTTTGTCAGGCGTAGTATACGTAGTATTGCGTATTACGATCCAGTATCGATATCACATGCTAGGCCTAGGGCTGGAATTGTGTCTGCCCCGTACGAAGCATATATCAGATCTCTGGTAAGTAGTCTCTATAATCGGATAATCATGACCTAGTCATATTATCCCGATGACTGCAGTACTAGTTTCGTATCCTGCGTGATCATCATCTCCATATGACTGAAGTGATACTTCCATCTTGACATCACATCCAATACACTACGATTCTCAGTATTCCCAGAAGAGCCTTACACAGAACCTATTAAAGCCCCGGACGACCAAAACCAAAGTATACTGATTGTCGCAAGTATTAGCGATGCATGTCTCGGGTTAAGTTCAAATACACCTACCCTGATTCGGATTCACATAGACACGTAGTCATACTACCAATGGGATTCCGATGGGTCTATCCAGAGTGAAGCTGTTTTCGTACCATCAGTAAACAGGACCTCCTATTACACTTGCATGAGTATCCAATACAAAAATATATGAGAACTATGCCATTATGCCTCAATAATGCGCACGAGTGCAATACTAGTCTATTCCGTATTTTCGATGTCCAGTCTCGATAATACTACGACTAGGGATATTTAATGATTAAACATTTGTGGATTAATATTGTCTCATATCTTATTAATCTGGTAGTAATCATATGGACTTTTATCATTTATATATCCCGGTAATCCAATTACCAATGATAAAAGAGCAATTTCCTTTGTCACATAGTTAATTTGTACAACAACGCCGTGTTCTGTACAAATAGTGATGTTATAGGTCATAATTGTATAACAATCTCCCACTTGGCCTATAGCCAATCACTCAAGTGTCCTACACCTGAACTATGTACGGGTCGCTCAAACTTCTGCTGAGAAACAGCTTTCGTCAGCGGATTTGTAAGTTTATCTCTGATGTGATTTATTAGATCATCACATCGTCATGATGTATGATCTCACGAATCAGATAAATCCATTTAAAGTACATACTTGGATCGTTGATGAGACCGTGGTTCCTTAGCCTGTGCTTTAGCCTAGCTCATTTGCTAACAAAACTACTCCTAATCCAATTAGGATTATATAGATCCAAAATGCTTCTATTGATGCCTCAGCTGCAGCAAAGTTCCGCTTTTGTTGCTTATTCGGAAACAGTATCTTGCTTGGAAGATTTCAAGCTCACTGTTCCGTTATTCAAACCATATAGTACCCTTATTATGACTTAAAGTCGTCTTTATCGGTTTGGAAACTTGCAACGGTGAACCTAGTCACCTCAAGTTCTCCTCTCCCCATATTTTAAGAACGCATCCTTCGTTCGTCTAAGATACTTAAGGATGTTCTTAATATCAATCTAGTGACCATCACCTGGATTGGCCTGATTGTGACTCCATATGCTCAAAGCATATGAGACACCAGGTCACCTACATAACAAGACGTACGAACACTAAGAGAGTGTCAACAGCTTTCTAGATCTATCCCAGTAGATCTTTATTCCAAGAATAAAGCCTGCTTCTCCCAGGTATTCCATGGAAAATTTTAATGAAAGCCAAGCTTTCATCGATTATATATGGGAATGTTATTGCTAAGAAGCAATACATCATCAACTTATAGGACATTCATTGTCGGTGCGCTCCCACTAACCTTCTTATATACACAAGAATCATCTTCATTTTGAATGAAATCATATACCATTATGATTACATCAAACTATAGTTCTAAGAACGCTATGCTTGCTTCAATCCATAAATGGATAGATTTAACTTGCAAACTTTGTTTGCATATTTCGGCACGACAAAATCGTCAGGATGTTATAAACATCCTCCAAAAGGTTTTCGTGAAGGAAAGCGATTTTGACGTCCATTTTCCATATTTCATAAATGAAATATGCAGCATTAGCAAGCATTATCCAAATGGATTCAATCATGGAAACAAGTGAAAAAAATTCATCGTAGTTGACACTATGTCGTTGACGATATCTTTTCTGTACAAGCCTAGCTGTGTACATTTATATGTTTCCATCCATGTATGTCTTCCTTGAAGACTCAAATAGTACCAATAGGCACAATGCCTTCTGTTACATTAACCAGTGTCCAAACTTGGTTGTATACATGGAATCCATTTCGGACTTCATGGCATTTTTCCATATAGCGGAGTCGATACCTTGTATCGCTACCTCATACGTAGCGGGTTCGTCTTCCTCAATAAGATTGACATCTACATGAGGTGAGATCAGAAACCCATACCTCCCAGGTTATTTTCTGACTCTCTCCGACCTACGCGGTTCTTGTGTATTCGAAGATTATTGGTATAGTTTCATCCTTGATGAACTGTCGTGTTCCGTAAAGGAGTCGGTGTTTGGAACAGTATTACTCTAATTTTCATCGAGTTTTACTTTCCTCCCACTTACCACTGCATATAGGTATTCCTCTTAGGAAAACCGCATGGAGAGCAATAATTACATTGTTCTCTTGTGAGTTGTATAAGTACTATACTTTGGTTTCCCTAGGGCAACCTACAAATAGGCACTTATCCGATTTGGGTTCTAGTTTGGTACCATCCAAACATTTAATGTATGCCCAACATTCCCAAATCTTCAGGAATGAGAAACCCGGTTTCTTTCCTGTTCATATCTAATATGAAGTCTGTCTAACAGATTTTCATGGAACTTTATTCAAAATAAGTATTGCACTGTTTAATGTGTATCCTCAGAAGGAAATTGGTAGCTCAGAGCGACTCATCATTAACTTTACCATGTCCAACAAAGTTCGGTTTCTCTATTCGGACGCACCGACAAATTGAGGTGTCCCGAGAGGAGTCCACTGTGAAAGAATACCATACTCTTTCAAGTAATCTTGAAACTCATTGCTTAAGTATTTTACACTATGGTCCGACCGTAATGTTTTTAAATACTTTTACCGGTCTGTTTTCTTACTCCGTGTCGAAACTCTTTGAATTACTCAAAAGTTTCAGACTTGTGTTTCATAAGATACACTTAACCATAACGCGATACCACATCTGTAAAGGTTACGAAGTATTCATATTCATCTCTAGCCTAGCTAGACTTCGGCCCACTTACGTCACTATGAACGAGTGGTAACAGATCGGTGGCACTTGCACTTTTACCAAGTAAAAGGTGTTTTAGGTATTTTGCCTAATAAACTAAATTCGTCGATATCATTTGAATTAGAATCAAATTTGTCCTAGTATCCACTCTTCAAAAGTGTGGATATACGAGTCTTGTTTAATATGTCATAGACAACAATGCCAGTTTTAAGTCTTAATAGATTTATTCAGTTTGAGCTTTTGTTTGTCATATTTTATGTTTGAGATTCATTTATATTCTAAATATAAATACTGTTATTCACATCTAATATGCTTATCTAATATCATCTTTATAAACAAAACACTTAGTGTTCTAGAATATAAAGGTATACCCACAACGGGTTAAACTAGATACAGAGATAATGTTCCTAGTCAAACTAGATACATTATAACACTTTCCTAATTTAAGTACATGCCCAAAGGGAAGTTCCAAAACTTAGGTTTCTATGGCCAAAACAGCGACTCTCGTCTTGTTTCCAACTCGCAGTTCGATCTCATCTGAAGCCAGTCTCCTTCTTATCAGCAAATCCTACACATCAGTACATATATTTATGTACCACATCCAGTATCTAAAATCCAATTTTAAAAACAGCAGTGGACATGTTTATAACAAACATACTTGAAGCCGGAACCTTGTCCCACCTTCACTTCATTCATGTCTGCCTTGTCCATACGGCAGTCACGCTTCCAGTGACCCTGTTTGCCACAGTTTAGGCAGACATCTTGGGATATGTCCTTTGTCTTCCCAGAAGACTGACGATTTAGCCTTGCCCTTTTCTTCACACCCCCAGAAGCCTTCGGCCAAGCCTTGGCCTTCTAGGATGTCGAAGTAAGATACGCCTTGTGCCTCTTGCCCTTTTGCAAACTCTGGCTCTGTCTCCTTGAGCATAGCCATGAACTCTCCAAGAGTTTTCTATTACAATTAGTACTTCTAAGATCTAAGAATAGATCTATGAAGATCCTTCAACTTCAATATCATACTATAAGGATCTAATCCTTAGTTCTGACGAAGAAATTAATAAGTCTTTGCGGCAAGCATAACAGATTGAGCACTAAAGTTATCATCACCATGAGTCTTCCAAAGCTCATGTTCCACTATTTGCTCAACTCCGGGCTCAGGCCCGAGATGTCACTCTATCAAATAAAGTAACTTCTCGGCTCCCAGGACTATCATGAGGTTCTATTCCCAATTTGAAAATTGAAGCCGCTTAAAGACATTTTCACCCAGGATTATGTTTTAAATGCTAATCTTTCAGTTATCTTGATTCCAATAGTCTAACTATCCAATCAACGATTTCAGGTACAATCTAATGTAATGTTTACTATAGTCTAACTATATAACTTATTACAATTTGATTGGTTAAATTCAAATATATTGATTACTATAATCCAATTATATAATCAACTATAAATGAACTAGTTTGAATACAGTCCAACTGTTTAATTAAAACAACAATTGAATATTAGTCCAACTAATATATATAAATTTTTAATGCCGAAAAATGAAATGAGCGCGTATTGGCAAGTATCTAAACGAAATTGCAAATTTAATACTTGCCTCCCATTATTTTTCGGCGAGCCTCTAACCCTTTGTGGAGTACTCGGGAAACCTAGTTTCCTAGTGGGCTAGGATCCCGTTAAATAACACACAACCTTGACTTTGGCAAACAAATTGTATGAAACTTAACTAGGTAGATCTCTAAGATCAATTGGATCCCATCCAATTCCTAGATCCAGTAGGTGGACATCCAAGTCCAAAACATATATCCAATATACGCTAATTTTTCCAATATATTGCCTAACCTTTTTTCCTCTGTATCAACTAAGCCTTGGCTTTGGCTCAACAAGCTTAATGAAACCAGTTAAGCGTGACCCATTGAAAGTGGGAAAGCTTCGTAATCGAGGCCGATGAACAAGAAGTGACCTTGACTTTGGCCAACAAATCACAACTTGCCCAAGGCGTACGATATGGAACAAGGATTTCGTGATTCAAACACATCCGTGATGGACAAAGGTCTTGACTTTGGCCAAGAAACCAGTGCCAATCTTGGATCTTGAGAGAGAATCACTCAATGGAAGGAAAAACGCTTAATATGAAATGAGGGTTTTTCGCGTAAATTGTCAACCAATTTATTATCTTTAATTAGGTCTCATCATACACCCTTAATTATGCATTCTAAGAGTATAATAAGGCGCGAAATAAATTTAATAATGATATGCAGATGGATATACAACAAACTTGTTCCTAGAACAAATCTCTCTCTTTCCTCTCTCCCGCTAGCACTACTCATACTTCTACCCAATTACATAATACTTCTAAAGAAACCTCATTTACATTGAGGGGAATAGGTGAGAAGAGAAATACAATGAGAAAAGAGGTAATAGGCTGGACACGCAGGTCCAATTTAATAAATTCTAAATTTATTACAACAATTTCCAAAATTTCCCTCACCATTCTAATATCCATCTGATATACATTATTCATACATACATCCAAGTATTCACACAAAGCATGTTATCAATCAATCTAATCCAATTAATTAATCTTTGATTAATGACCATCCAATGTTCAAACAACGATTTGATTTGCGCGAGTCCAACTCGTTTAAGAATAAATACTCAAAGTAAGTATTCTTGAATTATATCGAACTATAATTTTAAATCCAATTTAAATTATATTCAATACTAATTCATATTTAATTCCAAATTAAATAATTACACTTTCAATAGTGCCTTTTAGACTTGGATTCCAAATCCAATCTTAACGGGTCTCAAAGGCCCAATTAGCATCCAATACTATTCAATTAATGTCCAATGGGCTTTCAATTAATTCTTAAGGCATGGGCTTTGGAAATTATGGGTCAAACCCAAGATGCCAAGGCCCAATTAGGATTCACCCTATGTCAAAAATCAATCTAGGCCCATTAGGCCCAATTAAAATTTTAAAGGCCCAATTATCATATTTGGACTTTATGGAAATGGTTTTAGGCCCAATTGGATCCAACCAATTATCCTAAACCAAATTTGGCCCAACCAAGCTCATTAAGCCCAAATATAATAAATTAAATTGATATCATTCCAAATTACATATTAATCTAATTCAAGTGTAATTAACACAATTAATTAACTAACCTCATGTTTCCAAAACATTTAATTAATCCAATTAATTATGCTATTTAATTCCAATTCATGTCCAACATAAATTGAAGCAAAACAATTCATTACATGCTTCATACTCACGGTTTTTGCAAGTAAATTATCATATAATTTGATTTCAATCCAATTAAATCAACATCTAT
The DNA here is from genome assembly GCA_019454045.1 of Zanthoxylum bungeanum. Taxonomy (NCBI): domain Eukaryota; kingdom Viridiplantae; phylum Streptophyta; class Magnoliopsida; order Sapindales; family Rutaceae; genus Zanthoxylum; species Zanthoxylum bungeanum. The sequence continues at coordinate 20,742 of SKCR01011812.1, read as the reverse complement.
CATACATTTCATGCCAATTAACATATCCAATTGCTAATTTTGAAAAATCACCATGAGCAACCTAGGGGTAATTTTCGGCCATGCTTAGGATTTGGGGATTTTTGATCTAATCAATATTTCAAAAATCCAACAATGCACAAATCCAACTCAGCATTATACAAACATAACCCAACAATCAATTTAGGCATTTCATGCTCCAATCACAAAAATCCCAAATTAAAGTTTAGAACCCTAGATTTTCAAATCAAGCTTAGATCGCTCTGATATCATTGTTAGTGTTCCTAGAACATGCCAAGATCGTCTAAGAGTGATTCGTGTGTGAATTATCAAGAGAGTTGCGGAATACTCACATTGATTGGTTGAGGAGATTTCAAAAATTCCTTCTTTGTTGGATGAGTTGGAAGCTTCGGAGCTTGAGATCGAGTTCCAAACTCTCGGGTGAGTCTCCCTATCACCTACTTTTGACTCCTTATGTGCTAGCAAGAACAAATTTTGAAGAACAAAAATGTCTTCCATGGAGAGAGGCTCACGATCTTTGTGGGGTAGAAGAGAGAGGAATAGTTGTTTTCAATTTCCAAAATTGGTGTGTTATATTTTCCAAAAACTAGGTTGGTGTAAATGAAAAAGAATTCATTAAATGCAAGCCAACTACTCACATCAAGCTTAAGACATTTGATGTAAGTTGTGGGTCCCACCACAATTAAATTCCAAATTTAAGTTGGCTACTCCAACACACTTTGGGCCTGGGTTCGTTTAATCCGATTAAACGAACTTTCTGTCGCAACGTAATTAAAACTAATTTAATTAAATAATAATGCCTTGCAAAATTATTACGGAAGTCACTTACGAATTAATTCTAAAATAATTCATTCGCTTAAATTAAAATCTAACTTTAATTCCGCTTTGAAATCTAATTTCATTTAATATATCTAATATATTATTTTAGCCCAATTAAATAAATTAAATAGTAAAATCTAATTTCACTAATAAATTTACTTTACCGATTAATTCTAAATTAATTGCGTTCTCTCCTCTCGACTAATTTAATCCCAGATAAATTCTTGACGCAATTAATCCCAGATTAATTCTTTCTCTGTTAATTAATCCCAGATTAATTCTTGCCGTAATTAATCCCAGATTAATTTTCTCTCTCTCATAATTACTCCAAGATTAATTCTGTTCGAGTCAAACATCCTCAGTGAATCTTTGGGAGGCGACCCAAGAGATCCATGGATATGTTGGTAGTAAATACGGTCATCGGACTATCCGAATACGTGCGTACCCACTACCACGTTCTTACCGATTTACAAGACATGGTTGGCTTCTAGCAAAGCACCGTGCCTACCCAATTCTCCAGAAATATTTTTTAAAGGAATATATAATCTTTGTCAGATGTAGTATACGTAGTATTGCGTATTATGATCCAGTATCGATATCAAATACTAGACCTAGGGCTGGAATTGTGTCTGCCCCGTACGAAGCATATATCGGATCTCTGGTAAGTAGTCTCTATAATCGGATAATCATGACCTAGTCATATTATCCCGATGACTGCAGTACTAAAGAGTACTAGTTTCGTATCCTGCGTGATCATCATCTCCGTATAACTGAAGTGATACTTCCATCTTGACATCACATCCAATACACTACGATTCTCAGTATACCCAGAAGAGGTGTACACAGAACCTATTAAAGCCCCGGATGACCAAAACCAAAGTATACTGATTGTCGCAAGTATTAGCGATGCAAGTCTCAGGTTAAGACCAAATACACCTACTCTGATTCGAATTCCCATAGACAAATAGTCATACTACCAATCGGATTCTGAGGGGTCTATCCAGAGCGAAGCTGTTTCCGTACCATCGGTAAAGAGAACCTCTTATTACACTTGCATGAGTATTCAATACCCAAATATATGAGAACTATGTCATTATGCCTCCATAATGCGCACAAGTGCAAGACTAGTCTATTCTGCATTATCGATGTCCAGTCTCGATAATACTACGACTAGGGATATTTAATGATTAAACCTTTATGGATTAATATTGTCTCATATCTTATTAATCAGGTACTAATCATATGGACTTTTATCATTTATATATCTCGGTAATCCAATTACTAATGATAAAAGAGCAATTTCCTTTGTCACATAGTTAATTTGTACAACAACGCCATATCCTGTACAAATAGTGATGTTATGGGTCATAATTGTCCAACATAGATGAGAAGTACGTGCAAATACTACACGAGTAACTAGTGAGATCAACACAATCGGAAAGGCTGTAGGACCAAATTCCACCCTCCCAGCCCTCGTTATACAATAACAGCAAAGATGAACCTCGATGATTGCTTCTAGATATTCCAAAAAATAGGTGAATGTGTAGTGAAAGAAAACCGAAGCATAAAACCTTCAGATTTATAACAAGAGTAGAATAAAATAGGAAAATAACTCTAAGTAAAAGATTTAGGAAAGATGTTGTTTAGAATGAGCAATAAAGAGATAAAGTAATAGTCAAGTAACGACGGGAATACAAACAAATTAGTGTTAGATATAACTGGAGATATGTAAAAGAAGATATCCTTCGGATAAAGAAACAAAGACATAGACCACAGAGGTTACGAATATAGAATAGAGCAGCAGAATAGATTGTGAAAGTATAGCAACAAGCCTTTATACACTAGTATAAAACCAAAATTCTATTAAATTTAGATTGGAGGAAAGATAACAAGGACGAATAAGTTGAGGCGTAAGGTGACTTGTGGCAGATTTATTAAAATATAGCGTAAAAGGGCTAAGGAGACTAAGTTTACGAATATTGTCGAGACCAGGATAATACCTAATAGAATCAGATCATGAGAATAAGTAAGAGTGAAACATCTTAGAGTACCATCGGACAAAGAAACTGAATCGGAGAAAAATGATGGTTAACCAGAATCTTACTAGCTACAAATTTGAAAAGTACGAAAAAAAAAAAATGAACGGTACGCAGAAACGAATTGCTAACATCCATGTACTTATATTTGAACTTAATATAGGTATTTCGTGTCCTGGATATAAAGGCATCAATAAACAATAACAGTAAGGTAGAAGTGCATAAGCGATTTGACCAGGATCCAAAGAGCCTTAAGTCACGCATATAAGCAGTGTTAGGAGAACTTAGAGGACGAAGCCCGTAACTAGTTGAAAGTTGGGGAAGAGGAAATAGACAGCTAAGAAATTAAATTAAGAGAATAAATGTCAAAGTCATGTTAAGTAAGTGGAACTGAGGATGTATAAAGTATGATAATTTTTACTAGAAACAAGGATTGTCCTTGTATATATTTATTCCAGCGCTATGGTAGAATATGAAGAAACTTAACGATAGGAAACATAAACACCACTAAAAATGAGAAGGTGTTAGATAAGAAGGGATGGAAGAAAGAGAGAGAAGAATTCGAGCTATACTTGAAGTCAAAAGAAGTAAGTTTATCGGCTGTAGTAAAAAGTATAATAGTGATCCATTAAGTGGGAGGAGTAACAGAAGCCCCAAGTGATATTCAAGAATTAATGTTATCATGGAAAAAGATATAAGAGGTAAGGATAAACAATTCAATTGGAACGGTCGTGGGTATGCCTCTATTAGCATGAACGCATTAAATTCAAGTAGAACCTTACAAGTTAAGTATGCAAAAATGAGATGAGTAATCTTCTAGGAAATCTAAAGAGGTATTAAACTCTTAAAAAATAAGGAGATAAAGTAAAATACAGCCATAGAATGACATACAGAAAAATGATGATTCACTTGAGTTAGTTCGAAAGAACTTAAGTTTAGATCATGAGAAATTGAGTATTTCTAGTACACCCTTCGGGACATTATATAGTATGAAACAAGAGATAAATAAAAGATTATGAAGGATAACTTTCATTAAGAGTGACACCTCCACGAGAAGGCAAGATATATGTCACGAACTCCCAAGATTAAGTATTCATTTACAAGAATCGAATAAAGTATATCAAGATAAGAGATTCCCAGAAGTCATAGTATCATGTTCTTGAGCAGAATAGTAGAAAGCAAGTAAAGGAAGATAAGAATAGTAGAGGTGAGATACCTTCAAACCAAGTCGGGCCTAAAAAGTTCAGCATCAGAATGGATTGGATGACGAATCCTATTTAAGGGGGAGAATTTATAACAACCGGTGATCTTGACTATCGTTATATTATGGGATGTGTGATACATAATATAAATTATGTTAGAACACATATACACTCATGAAATGAATTTGGGGACAATCGGTAAATTCTTCGAAATTCCGATACGAAATTGTATGATGTTCCACTGTGGATAGCCTATGGTATTTGGGCCATAACATTTTCATATGATTTTAGATTTTTGTGAACTTTATATCATCAGAAATTTAAGAACGAGACCTACAACTTCCACGTTGAATAGTTTTAATTATGTTTTATGAGGTCAAATGATTACTAGTATCTAACAGGTTGTTTGATTGATTTGAAATGGTGACGATTCTAAATTTAAAAACAAGTAAATAAAATTGTTCGAAAGTAGGTTTTAAGAAAATTCAATATTAAAAACTACATAGGGTTGTGATTTCTTCCAATATCATTTTAAAAATGAAGTAGTTATCTTAAAGTTGGGTAATATATTGATTTATTAACCTGGAACACTAAATTATGTAAAAACCTACTCCGATGGTCAATTACAAATACCTAGTATAATCCAATTGAACCATATGTCAATGTCAACCAAATTACCTAGATTCATTAAGATTAAGTTCCAATTTGGCTACCCCCGTCCGACAGGTATATTCCTATCCTGTAAGGAAATCTTTTAAAGGGTTATCTATCATCAAGGAAGATCGTGGGCTACTGAGTCTAAGGTCTTAAACTTAAAATCCCTATGTCTATTTCATTTTAAGTTTACCTAGTCAATTTTATTAGTGGCCAGTTAATAAAAAGCATTAAGATTAAGACTCAATAAATAAATCGTTATATTACCCAAACTATAATCTAACCCCTTATAAACCGGTGATATTAGATTCCATCACAACCCTAGATAAATAACTTAGTTACAACTCATAGCTAGGGCTGGTAAAAACTTAAAAGACATAAAATAAAATACTAAAAAGTAAATGCTGAAAGATAAATGCAATAAAATAAAATGCTAAGGTAAAAGGAATTAACTTCTACTATTTACTATTTAGATATCTCCATAATATAATATATATACTTGTGATAATTTACCCAACCAGCCATATAGGCGGTAACCTGATTAAATCAAATAAGTCAAAAGCCATTATAGTCCATCAACCATAGCCTAGCCATAAGGCGGTAAATGATTCCATAATCCAACCATAAAGGCGGAAAAAATAATAAGCCATAAAATAAGGAAACCAAAATACCAGCCATAAGGCTAAAATGAAATTACCAACCGAACCAATTCGACTATCTTGATTGATTAAGGTTTAAACAGATTAAAATGAATTACCAACCGACCAATCTGGCGGTATCCTTTTTAAGTCAAATTTTAAATAGTTTATATATTATATTAAAGGGAGATTAATCTAAATAGCAATAGTAAAAAAATTACCTTTCACCCTAGCAGGGGGAAGTTACCTCCTCATGGTAAATAGTAAAAACTGTAAAAATAAAGAAAGTAAATTACTATTATTACAAAACATAATTAAAATTTAATTACAAAACTTAAATTAAAGAAACTAGAGAGAGAAACTCTCTATTTACATCAAAGAAATGAGAGAGAATGGGACAACTGAAACTGAAATCTCGAGCTCAATTTATAGACCCCGGTAGGCATCCAGCGTCGCGACGCCAAGGCCTTTGGCGTCGTGACGCTGGATTCTTTTGGCGTGGCTTGCTAAGGGCTTGACACGTGGCAATTCGAATAAGAAGATAAGGCGACATGTGGCAAGGCGGCTAACAACTCAATTATTATGCTGACGTGGCGATGGCGACTGTCGGCACCATAGAATTACGACACGTGGCACTTCATGATTGGCTGATGATGACGTGGCGGTGAGGTGGCATGTGGACTTGGTCAACTGATGATGTGGACGCTGACGTGGAGTGACATGTGGCACACGTGGCAATGGTGATTGTCGGTACCGTAGGATGATGACACGTGGCACGGCGCACGTTAGCATTTCGACTGTGATGGTGACACGTTGCACGGCGCACGTTAGCAAAGTCAAACTTCTCAAATTCTGACTCGTTGATCTGGCGCACATTAGCATGACTTGGTGCACGTTAGGCGTCGCGACGCCAAGGGCTTGTGCGTCGCGACGCGCTCAAATTACCAAAATGCCATTTTTTCCAATTTTCACTATTTTGCTCCAAATCACCTCCAGAATATCCTGAAACTTTATTTATCTACAAAATAACCCAAAACACATCAAAATATTCACAAAGCTCAAGAAACTATACAAAATATTAGGTTAAATGAGTGGGAAATAGTGATAGTTTTATCACTCATCACACCCCCAAACCTAACATTTTTCTAGTCCTCGAGCAAAACACAAAATAAAATAACATAATAAAATTTAACTAAGCCATTTTCATAGGGATCACGGTTGCATTTAGCGTATGCAACAAGCCTTTAAACCCCTAGGTGTCCCTAGTGGACGAGTTGTAGTCTCGTGAGGGTTTACAGCAATGATACCCACAAATATTTTACAAAAGTAAAAAGATAGTGAAACTAATGCACACAAAAGCAAAAAGACAAGAGAAAATAGAATAAAGAAGTTAGTGACTAATTAGGCGAAACTTCTACTCCAAGTTACTAGTTGTTTTGTTTCTTTCTAAATTACTGAATAAGTAAATTCTCCGATCATATTTACCATTCTTCATATACACAGCCAACAAAATATTAATCAACTCATTTTTGCCCATAACAGTCACAAGTGCAGTTGATAAGAGAGTAATATTTTTGTCCTAAAGTTTTATCAGAATTCACACCTTTTTGTAGCAATGGAATAAATTTTCTGATTTTTGTGATTTTTTTTCTTTGATTTTTGATTTTTGATTTTTTTATTTATATACAATATCTTCTTTCTATGTAGCGAGTGTTGGGTCGGTGGCTCCCAAACCAGTTGGCTTTAGGGCACCAGGTGTTAAGACACCCATACGGACTTAATTACTCAGACTTTAGATATATATATTTTTTTGCAGCATCTTTGATCCATGTAGCGAACTTTGGGCCAGTGACTCCCAAACCAGTTGGTTTTAGGGCACTAGGTGTTAAAATACCCTTACAGACTTAATAACTCGGATCTCAGATGTTTTTTTTTTTTTTTACTCCATTGCTTTTTGAGATGCTTCCTCCAATTAAACTAGAGCACTGAATATTACAAACTTTTCGATTATAGCTCATGTCTGTATGTTACTATGTATGTTGATAATACCTGCCAACTGAGCATATGAAGATCCATTTTAGTCAATTTTATGGAGAATTCACAAATTAAATAATTCAAAAGGAAATAAACAAAAATTAACTTGTTTCAAAAATGGTTTAAGATACGTCTCAGGAGTGAAAACTCCTTACTCAGCCATCTCTTACCAATTTCACCTTTTTAGTCAAAATAAAAATACAAAACGCAAAATATTTTTGTAATTTTTGAAAAATTTCAATTTTTTTTGTATTTTTCGAAAAATTTGGACTAAAAATAAAAATAACACACAAACTAAAAACAAGGTACTGATCAACTAATTCCCTCCCCCAAACCTAAATGAGACAGTGTCCCCAATGTCTTAAACAGTAGAAGAATGAGTTTAGAAGGTAGTACCTGGTTAGCTAAAATTCTACAAGAAATTAAAGGTTAAGATTCAGATTAACACGACGCCTCTTACCACGATCGTCCTCAGACCAATTTATCTTTGAAAGGATAGGGTCAACTTGTGGTTCATAGGCTAAGAGTTGGTCAATTAGATCCGGAGCAGTTCTGGCAGTAAAGAGTAGCTCTTTTAAAGGTTTTGACACGAACCCATTTCTTCGGGCATCATCAAGAAACACACAAAGAAAATCATAAAATCCATCAACGTTAAACAGCCCAATTGGTTTCTGGTGTATGTTCAGGTTCGCCCAAGATAGCACTATAAAAATTTCCTCCAATGTACCCAAGCCACCTGGCAAAGCAATAAAAGCATCAGCACGGTTAATCATTTCTACCAATCGTTCAGACATACCTGGCACAGTTAGCTCTTCTCCGTTTGATGATCCAATAAGATTTGCCTCTGCCAAGGGTTTTGGGATGATTCCTAAAACGTTACTACCTCATTCCTGTACGGCCTTTGAAATGATCCCCATTAGTCCAAGATTGCCTCCGCCATATACTAAGTGCATATTCCTTGCAGCTAAGACTCGACCCAATTCTTGTGTTGCTTCTACGTATTGTGGTTTAGTACCAACACTACTACCGCAAAACACACAGATGTTTTCAACTCGTCTTCTTGAAGTGGCTTCCATGTTTTACTCTGGATGTCTTCAAAAGTGCAATGATGAGTTGAATTTATAACACCTGAAAAGGGTGAGTAAAATAATAGCACTAGTACCTGCCAAATGATAATTATTAGTTAAACAGTAAAATAAATCGTGATAGTCAAAAAGGTCTGGATCATGTCGGATAAAGTAAAAGAAAACAACAAAACAAATCACAATTATTAGGAAAAGACAAAGAGATATAATATGTACAAGAATTTACAGCTTGATTAACGTTTATGCGTCAGGGACAAGCTTCCCATCCAATTTTCTTATAAATTGGAAAACAGGGTCTTTTTGAGTCAGATTCCCAAGACTTAATTGTTGTCTTTCTTTTTGAAATTGTGTATGTAATTTGCGAAAGGCTATGTGAACATATCCACTGGGATGCGTCTCAAGATTCGAAGATATATCATCTAAAGACTCCTTACTCAAGCCATCCCTAATGAATTTAATTTTTCCTTCGCGATTATCAGACACTGTTCCTAAAGAACTACAATGAGTATTGCAATTCCAGCGTGCACATTTGTAACAAACACCCATTTGCTTAGCTCTACGTTTCTTTGCATATGTGCTTCTTCCAAAACCCGGAAGATGTGAAATAAAAGAGTCAGAAGACTCACCTGCCAATCGGACTCGTGCTTCAATTACCTAACGAATATCATTAGGAACACCATGGATTGTCAGTAACCTCATTCGTTCCAAATGAGCTTTGTAAACTTTCATCAGAGATTTTTGAGGGAGAGAAGGAAATTGCTTGTGAAGATTTGCGAGAGCTTCTTCCATCTTGAAATGTCTTAATCTGTAAAAACTAAACACAGAATTAAATCACACCAAATCACAATATATACACAAATTGCATGGGTTGCCTCTCTGCAAGCGGTAAGTTTAAAGTCGTCAGCTAGACGTGACTGCCTGAACATTTATGCTGGATCTGAAAGTGTGACACTTTCTTTTTGTATCTCAAATGATTCTCCCCAGTAGTGCTTGACACGCTGACTGTTAACTTTGAATGTGTTGTTGGTGTTGGGATCCAGTAATTCAACAGTTCATAATGAATCATCTAGTTTTGTTGACCAGTCCCTCCATGTTGATCCAACGGCTCTTTCTAGGATTCTTTTGATTTCCATGTTTGAAACCTCAACCTGTCCATTTGACTGTGGATGGTAAGTTGTGGCAACCTTGTGAGTAACTCTGTATTTGGATAGGAGTGCATCGAAGTATCTGTTGCAGAAATACGAGCCACCATCGCTGATGATTGCACGAGGTGTTCCGAACCGAGTGAAAATGTTCTTTTTCAGGAATTTGATCACTACTTTTGAATCATTGGATGGCAATGCAATTGCTTCAACCTATTTGGAGACGTAGTCTACAGCAACCAGGATGTACAGGTTTCCAAATGATGGAACAAACGGTCCCATGAAATCTATACCCCACACATCGAATATTTCCACTTCTAGAATGTTTTGCAATGGTCCTTCGTTTCTCCTGGAAATATTTCCCGTTCTCTGGCACCTGTCACATTGAAAAGCAAAAAGATAAGCATCTTTAAAAAGAGTGGGCCAGAACAAACCTGATTGTAGGACTTTGGCTGCAGTTTTGTTTTCGCTGAAGTGTCCGCCATATGGTGATGAATGACAGTGCTGCAAAACACTGTTGATTTCCTCATGTGGAACACACCGTCTCAATAATTGATCAGCACAGCGTTTGAACAGGTACGGTTCATCCCAGACATAGTGCTTGACTTCTTTGAAGAACTTCTTCCGTTGCTGAGTTGTCCATTCCAACGGCCATTTTCCTGACACAATGTAGTTGACATAGTCAGCATACCAATGGACTTCCTGTTGTTTCATGGCAAACAGGTGTTCATCTGGAAAAGTTTCTTTGATTGACAGATCTTTGTCAGCTGTTTCTCCACTCTCAAGCCTCGATAAGTGATCTGCTACCTAGTTTTCTGTCCCTTTCCTGTCTCGAATTTCCACGTCAAATTCTTGTAGAAGAAGTATCCAACGGATCAATCTGGGTTTGGTATCTTTCTTCGTGATCAAGTATTTGATTGCTGAATGATCTGTGTAGACCACCACTTTGGGACCCAGCAGATAGAAGCGGAATTTGTCAAAAGCGTACACAACTACGAGAAACTCCTTTTCGGTGGTTGTGTAGTTGAGTTGAGCTTCATTTAGAGTTCTGCTGGAATAATAAATGGTGTGGAAAATCTTTACTTTACGTTGTCCCAAAACTACACCTACAGTAAAGTCACTAGCATCGCACATCACTTCAAATGGAAGGGTCCAGTCTGGTGCTACAATGATGGGGGCGGAGACCAACTTCTATTTTAAGATCTCGAAAGTTTCCTGACATTCTTTGGTGAAGTTGAAAGGCACATCCTTCTCCAGAAGATTGCATAGAGGTTTAGCAATCTTGGAAAAATCTTTGATAAATCTCCTGTAAAAACCTGCATGTCCAAGAAAACTTCGAATACCTTTAACTGATGTTAGTGGAGGTAGTTTTTCAATTGTCTCTATCTTTGCTTTGTCTACCTCAATCCCCTTTTGTGAGATCCGATGTCCAAGAACAATGCCTTCCTGCACCATGAAGTGGCATTTCTCCCAGTTGAGTACAAGGTTTGTATCTTCGCACCTTTGTAACACATGTTCCAAATTTTGCAAACAATGGTCAAAAGAATCTCCAAACACAGAAAAGTCATCCATAAAAACCTCCATACTCTGCTCCAGCATGTCTGAGAATATGGCCATCATGCAACGCTGGAATGTGGCAGGGGCATTACATAATCCAAATGGCATCTTGCGGAAAGAAAAAGTACCATAGGGACATGTAAATGTGGTTTTCTCCTGATCTTCTGGTGCGATGGAAATCTGATTGTACCCTGAATATCCATCAAGAAAGCAATAGGATTCATGTCCCGCCAATCTGTCTTACATCTGGTCAATGAATGGTAGCGGAAAATGGTCATTTCTCGTGGCTTTGTTCAGCTTCCTGTAGTCTATGCATACTCTCCATCCAGTCACCGTTCTTGTTTGGATTAGCTTATTCTTTTCATTTGTAACCACAGTAATTCCTCCTTTCTTCGGCACACACTGTATAGGACTTACCCAACTGCTGTCTGAGATGGGGTAAATGATGCCAGCATCTAACCATTTGATGATTTCTTTTTCACGAATTCCTTCATGATTGGATTGAGTCTCTGTTGATGTTCCACTGTGGGTTTGTACTCATCGTTCATCAGGATCTTGTGCATGCAAAATGATGGACTAATGCCTCGAATGTCTGCTATAGTCCAGCCAATGGCTTTCTTGTGCTCTCGTAACACTCTCAGTAGCTTTTCTTCCTGCTCCAATGTTAGTGAAGAAGAAATAATAACAGGTAATTCAGAAGAGTTTCCAAGAAATGCATACCTGAGATGGCTCGGAAGTAACTTCAGCTCCAACTGTGGTGGTTCTTCAATCGAAGGCTTGATTCGATCTTTCTTTGGCAATTCCAAGCTTTCAATTGGTGGTGTTGCTTTGAATCGGAATGGTTTGTCAACGTAGTTGATACATTCCAGGATTTCAGCATCTAGCTCGCTGTCAGTCATGTTGGTGATGCAAGCTTCAAGTGTATCCATGGGATTTGTCTCAGTATCATGAACGATACTGTCAACAACATCAACTCTGAAGCATTCTTCTTCCTTTTCATCACTCGGGAATTTCATGGCTTTGAAAACATTAAAGGTAACTTCTTGGTCCTGAACTTTCATGGTCAGTTCTCCTTTTGTACATCAATCACAGTTCGACCTGTTGCCAAGAATGGTCTCCCAAGGATAATAGCACATCTTTGTCTTCATCCATGTCAAGGATAATGAAATCTGTTGGGGAAATGAGTTTATCAACTTTGACCAGCACATCTTCAACGACTCCTCTTGGAAATGAGCGTTTCTATCAGCAAGTTGCAGTGAGACTGAGGTAGGCATTGCTTCTCCAATTTGCAGTTTCCTGTAAATAGAAAAAGGCATTAAAAACACTTGCACCTAAATCACATAAAGCCTTACCGATATAATGTTCTCCAATGGTGCATGGGACAATGAAACTGCCAGGATCTTTCAATTTGGGGGAAGTTTCCTCTGAATGATGGCACTGCATTCTTCCGTCAATGCTAATGTCTCGTAGTCTCCCAATCTCCGTTTTCGTGAAAGAATATATTTCATGAATTTGACATAGATGGGCATTTGTTCCAAGGCTTCTGCAAATGGGATGTTGATGTGCAGCTTTTTGAAAACCTCCAGGAATCGAGCAAAATGCTTGTCCAGTTTGTTTTTCTGAAGTCGTTGAGGAAAATGTGGAGGTGGAATGATATTTCTGGTTCTTTTTCCTTTGCTTCTTTTTCCTCCATATGTTGCTCTGCTTCTTTTGGAACTTCATCTTGGGACATCTTGATTCCAACATCTTTGTTGATTTCAGTACCACTTTTCAAAGTAATGGCTTGACATTGCTCCTTCCCTCGGTTCCTTGGATTTGGTTCTGTATTGCTGGGAAGATTTCCTGGCGGTCTGTAACTCTGAGCATTGGCCAGTTGTCCGATTTGATTCTCCAGTGCTTTGATAGAAGCAGATTGGCTTTGAAATATAGCATCATATGCTGCTTGTTGCTTTATGAACATCTCTGCAATCCATTCTTTCATTTCTGGTTCTTTTTCAAACTCCTGGCTTTTGTTCTGTTGCTGGAATCCAGGTGGTGGATAGTTCTTTTGCCCTGAATTGTTGCTCCATGAGAAATTGGGATGATTCCTCCACCCTGGGTTGTAGGTGTTGGAATATGGATTGTTTCCCTGTCTGTTGAAATTGTTGACATAATTCACCATCTCTTCAAGTTGGTTTAGTTCTGGTGCTCCTCCATATGGTGAACTTGTGGGTCCAATATTGCTTTACATGCCGAGAGTCTCCATGAATTTGTATATTTGATCCAGTTTGGCACTGACTGCTGAATTGGCTCCAACTTCATAAATTCCAGCAATTCGTTGAATCATGCTCCTTTCTGTTGGCCACAAGGAATTGTTGTTGGCCATTTCTTCGATTAGGTCTCAGGCTTGATCTTCTCCTTTTGCCATTAAAGCTCCTCCAGCAGCAGCATCAATTGTGGTTCTCATTATTCCAGAAAGTCCATTATAGAATGTTTGGACTTGAAGCCATTTTGGAATCTCATGGTGAGGACATTTCCGGAGCAAATCTTTGTACCTTTCCCAAGCTTCGTAGAGAGTTTTTGATTCTTGTTGCACAAAGGATGTGATGTCATTTCTCAGCTTTCCGGTTCTGGCTGGTGGAAAGTACTTTGCAAGAAATTTGGTGGATAAAGTGTTCCAAGTTGTGATAGAACTTGCTGGTAGTGAATGTAGCCAAGCTTTAGCTCTGTCCTTCAAGGAGTATGGAAAAACACGCAGTCGCATTGCTTCTTCAGCTTCTCGGTTGTAATTGAAAGTACCGCAAACTTCTAGGAAGTTGCTGATGTGGGTATTAGGATCTTCAGTTGCTTTTCCCCCAAACTGCACTGATTGCTGAATCATCTGAATGCAAGTTTTGATGTCACCTGCATTTGCTGGTAAGAGAGGAAGTACATACAGGAAATGAGGCCATCAACCACCGGAATGGTTCTGTCTCGAATGGGAATTGGTGGTGCAACCTCCAAATGTTCAGGTTCCATGTTGACTAAAGCTTCTTGGCCTTCTCGCATTTCCCTTCTCAACTGTCTGATGGTTCTTTCAATTTCCGGGTCAAGCGGTCGTAGTTCAAAGCTTCTGGTTCGTCTCATGAAGTTTCTGAGAACCTGAAACACAAGAAAACAAAAACAATAAGAAAAAAGAAATTAGATACAAGTAAAGGTATCTAACCTTAAAACTAATAGTGAAAGATAAATAAGTCCCCGGCAACGGCGCCAAAAACTTGACCGGCGTAAACACACGTGTATAACGCAAGCGCACGTATCGTTCAAGTAGTATAAAAAGTATCGATCCCACGAGGACTTGATACCTAAGCTATTAATTTTATGAGGTCAAATGATTACTAGTATCTAACAGGTTGTTTGATTGATTTGAAATGGTGACGATTCTAAATTTAAAAACAAGTAAATAAAATTGTTCGAAAGTAGGTTTTAAGAAAATTCAATATTAAAAAACCCTAGGGTTGTGATTTCTTCAATATCATTTAAAAATGAAGTGGTTATCTTAAAGTTGGGTAATATATTGATTTATTAACCTGGAACACTAAATTATGTAAAAGCCTCTTCCGATGGTCAATTACAAATATCTAGTATAATCCAATTGAACCATATGTCTATGTCAACCAAATTACCTAGATTCATTAAGATTAAGTTCCAATTTGGCTACCCCCGCCCGACAGGTATATTCATATCCTGTAAGGAATTCTTTTAAAGGGTTATCTATCATCAAGGAAGATCGTGGGCTATTGAGTCTAAGGTCTTAAACTTAAAATCCCTATGTCTAGTTCATTTTAAGTTTACCTAGTCAATTTTATTAGTGGCCAGTTAATAAAAAGCATTAAGATTAAGACTCAATAAATAAATCTTTATATTACCCAAACTATAATCTAACCCCTTATAAACCGGTGATATTAGATTCCATCACAACCCTAGATAACTAACTTAGTTACAACACTCATAGGCTAGGGCTGGTAAAAACTTAAAAGACATAAAATAAAATACTAAAAAGTAAATGCTGAAAGATAAATGCAATAAAATAAAATGCTAAGGTAAAAGGAATTAACTTCTACTATTTACTATTTAGATATCTCCCATAATATAATATATATACTTGTGATAATTTACCAACCAGCCATATAGGCGGTAACCTGATTAAATCAAATTAAGTCCAACCAGCCATTAAGGCGGTAATATTTGTCCATAATCCAGCCATAAAGGCGGAACCAAAATAAACCAGCCATAAAGGCGGAACCAAAATTAACCTGCCATATAGGCGAAACCAAAATTAAATTACCAACCGACCAATCTGGCGGTATCCTTTCTAAGTCAAATTTTAAATAGTTTATATATTATATTAAAGGGAGATTAATCTAAATAGCAATAGTAAAATAATTACCTTTCACCCTAGCATGGGGAAGTTACCTCCTCATGGTAAATAGTAAAAACTGTAAAAATAAAGAAAGTAAATTACTATTATTATAAAACGTAATTAAAATTTAATTACAAAACTTAAATTAAAGAAACTAGAGAGAGAAACTCTCTATTTACATCAAAGAAATTAGAGAGAATGGTACAACTGAAACTGAAATCTCGAGCTCAATTTATAGACCCCGGTAGGATCAGCGTCGCGACGCCAAGGCCTTTGGCGTCGCGACGCTGGATTCTTTTGGCGTGGCTTGCTAAGGGCTTGACACGTGGCAATTCGGATAAGGCCACACGTGGTGAGGCGGCTAACAACTCAATTATTATGCTGACGTGGCGATGGCGACTGTTGGCACCATATGATTGCGACACGTGGCACTTCATGATTGGCTGATGATGACGTGGCGGTGAGGTGGCATGTTGACTTGGTCAACTGATGATGTGGACGCTGACGTGGAGTGACACGTGGCAATGGTGATTGTCGGCACCGTAGGATGATGACACGTGGCACGGCGCACGTTAGCAAAGTCAAACTTCTCAAATTCTGACCCGTTGACCCGGCGCACATTAGCATGACTTGGTGCACGTTAGGCGTCGCGACGCCAAGGGCTTGTGCGTCGCGACGCTCTCAAATTACCAAAATGCCCTTTTTTTCCAATTTTCACTGTTTTGCTCCAAATCACCTCCAGAATATCCTGAAACTTTATTTATCTACAAAATAACCCAAAACACATCAAAATATTCACAAAGCTCAAGAAACTATACAAAATATTAGGTTAAATGAGTGGGAAATAGTGATAGTTTTATCACTCATCAACCAGCCATATTCTGAATCTGTGAGTGGACCATTTTCTTAAACTGATTTTATTTAACTGTTTTGATATTAGACTTACTTTTCAGCACATAGGACGTTAGCCAAAATTTTAATACAAATGTCTTACAAATAATGATGTTTGAAATATTGATTTCAAAAGCTTAGGTTTATGATTTTTGGAGGCATGATGGAAAACCCACCCCAGTATGTAACTTGACTCAAATATGGAATTGACGGTTATAGATATCGTGTGCACACGCAGTTCAGGACTATGGATGACAGATGCCCCTAGATCCTAGATTCAAAGCTTGGGGGACGGCGATACGTAACGTCCCAAGACCACCAATTTTAGGGCTAGGGGACGGTGATACGTAAAGCCCATAGACCCTAAATTCAGAGATAGGATAGTGGCATGCATTGGGGGATGGCGATATGTAATGTCCCAATGTCATTGATTTTCACACTTGGCTCTGGTTAGGCGTATGGGGGGACGGCGATACGTAACACCCCCATACGTCAGGTTTTTCAGCAGACATTCGGATACAGACTTTCAGAAAATAGGTTTTCAAAGACAGATTTTCAAAAATAAGATTTTCAGAGATGTGATTTTCAGAAAGACTAGTTTAATGAAAATTTTCCAGAGAAATGGTTTTATGGAAAAAGAGTTGTTTTCAGAAAGAAAGAAGTTACCAGAAAAAGTTTTAGAAAAAGAGATTTGAAAAGAGCTTTCAGAAAGGTTCAGTTTTTCCAGAAGTATTTTTCGATTATAGAAAATGAACATTTTTATAAGTATTTTAGTTTTCGTTGAAGACTGTTGATGAGTGGTATTTATATCACTATTTCCCACATTTAACTTAATATTTTGTATAGTTTCTTGAGTTTATGAACGTTTTGATGTGTTTTTATTGTTATTTTTGCAGATAAATAAAGTTGGACAGCACTGGAGGCAATTTGGGGCAAACCGGACAAAAATGCGTCAACAGGGTATTTTCGTCTTCTGCGCGTCGCGACGCTGGAACATGCGCGCCGCGACGCCCAGCGTGTACCGGTTCTGCTAAAATGCGCCATGGTCAACGGGTCAACAAGTTGAAAAGTTTGACTTTGCTAAAATGCGCCGTGCCACGTGTCACCATCACATCCGATCTGCTAACGTGCACCGTGCCACGTGTCAAACATCATATGCTGCCGACACTCTGACATGACACGTGTCGCCTCGTCATCAGCCACATCATCGGTCAACAAGTCAACCATGCCACGTGTCATGCCACGTCATCAGACACGTCAGCAAGTCAACCGAGTCAACTTGCCACGTCAGCCTAAGCCAATCAGAGCATGACACGTGTCGCCACGTGTCGCAATCCTATTGTGCCGACAAGTCAACAGTCAGCCGCCTCGCCACGTCAGCGCCACGTCATCGCCACGTCATCAATGACGTCATCACAATCATTGAGTCTTAGCCGCCTTGACACGTGTCGCGTGAATAGTCAGCCGCCATGCCATGTGTCGTCTTCTCATTGTGCCACGTCGACAAATTGCGCGTCGCGACGCTGAGCGACTTGGCGTCGCGACGCTGGAACAGTAACAAACAGTAAAATTATTTTGCTATAAATTCAGCGCGAATTTCAGAATTTTAATACACCTTTCTCTCACTTCTTCTATGTAATTAGGGAGTTTCTCTCTCTAGAATTTTCATTTTTATTTTTTACTTTTTACTTTTGTAATAATTTTAATTACGTTTTGTAATAATAGTAATCTACTTTCTTATTTTACAGTTTTTACTATTCACTATGCGGAGGTAACTTCACTATGCTAGGGTGAAAGGTAATTATTTTACTATTGCTATTTAGATTAATCTCCCTTAAAAATAATATATTTACTATTTAAAATTCTGATTAATAAAGGAATACCGCTATATTGGTCGGTTGGTAATTTAATTTTAATCTGGTTTAAACCTGACTAATCAAGGAATACCGCTATATTGGTCGGTTGGAAATTTATTTTCTTGGTTTGAACCTGATTAATCAAGGATACCGCTATATTGGTCGGTTGGTAAATTTATTTTGGTACCGCCTTTATGGCTGGATTATGGACAAATATTACCACCTATATGGTTGGTTGACTTAATTTGACTTAATCAGGATACCGCCAGATTGGTCGGTTGGTAAAATATTTCACAAAGTTTATATATTATTTTATGGGAGATATCTAAATTATAGTAGTTAAAAGTAATTCCTTTTGCCTTAGCATTTTATTTCATTTGTATTTTCTTTCAGCATTTTACTTTTCGCAATTACTTTTCAGCATTTTTCATTTTATGTCTTTTAAGTTTTTACAAGCCCTAGCTATGTGTCATAAACAAGTTAGTAATCTAGGGTTGTGATGAAATCCAATATCACCGGTTATAAGGGTTAAAATATAATTTGGGTAATATAAAGATTATTTATTGAGTCTTAATCTTAATGCTTTTTATTAATGGCCACTAATAAAATTGATAAGGTAAACTTAAAATGAACTAGACATAGGGATTTTAGGTTTAAGACCTCAGACTCAATAACCCACGATCTTCCTAAGGATAGATAACCCTTTAATAGATTTCCTTACAGGATAGGAATATACCTGTTGGGCGGGGGTAGCCATAATTGGAACTTAAATTAATGAATCCAGTTAATTTGATTAACATAGACATATGGTTTAATTAAGTTAAATTGGATATTTGTAATTGACCATCGGAAGAGGCTTTTACATAATTTAGTGTTCCAGGTTAATAAATCAATATTTTACCCAATTATAAGATAACAACTTCATCTTTAAATAATATTGGAATAAATCACAACCCTAGATAGTTTTAATATTAAATTTTCTCAAAATATCTTTTCAACCAATTTTAGTTACTTGCTTTTAAATTTAAAATCGTCGCCATTTCAAATCAATCAAACAACCTGATAGATATTAGTAATCATTTAACCTCATAAAAATTAATAGAATAGATTTTAAGTCCTCGTGGGATCGATACTTTTTATACTACTTGAACGATACGTACGCTTGCGTTATACGTGTGTGTTTACGCCGGTCAAGTTTTTGGCGCCGTTGCCGGGGACTTATATTTCTTGAGTTATTAATTTGAAGCTATCTAATTTACTTGTATCTAATTTTCTTATTTTTATCTGTAAATTATTTCTTTTTCTGTTTTCAGGTGACTTACAAATGGAACATTACTGGAGATTGAAAGATTACGTGCTTTACAAGAAGATACACCCAACATCTGGGAGCAACAGTCGGTTTTTCTGAGGCCTGTTGTCGGCCAATGATTATCACTGGATGCCAGAACCAAACAATACTACATTTGCTCAACAGAATTCAATATGGAGATGTGACATATGTAATGGTGACCACACAAGCGATTATTGCGAATACAACTGCCATCCAGGGTGGCAGAACTATCAAGATCCTTCATGGTACGAAGAACCATCACATTTCACAGAAGCACATTTTCCATCTTATCCACCATCTTCCTTCGATCCTTATCAAGAACCAGAACCATCCGAGGAGAGATCAATTAATTCACATGTTCAAAGAACAGACAGCTCAATTTGATGCACAAGTTCAGAGTAACACAGAATCCATACAGAGAATGACAGATCAGATCAGACAAAACAGAAAACCAGAACATCATACCTCAAGAACCAGATTCAGATGACACTGATGAAGCCTTCGAGTACCAATCATTTCAGAATGACATTTCAACAGACCAGGAGGCTGAGCAGTATCACAATCAGAGGTATCAGTTCAGGAACTTGAACCGGCAAAGTCTCGATTTGATTTCTATTATTCAGTTCTGACGAGGATGAAGCTGAAATATTTGTACCAACTGCATCAAAAATTGAGGATGGATTTCTGTATCCTCAAAACGAAGATCTGGGAGATTCCATTGCACAAATGTTGATGAAGATCTACTTGAGCCAATCATTCACCCGAATCAGAGGATGAAGACCTAATGTCTGACTCATCTTTTCATCCTCAGGTGGAACAAGAAACAGAGCAAATAAAGGAGCAAATGTCTGACCTTAGTAAAGATCCAGAGCATTCAGGAAAAACATCGCTGTATTGGGGAGTACAAATCAAAGATATCACCCAGAAGTTTGACAGAATGGAACATCCATTCCAAGTCAAACACCATACGAGACCTCCTGATTTTCTTTCTTTCTTTGCAGGAATCACTGGAGCAACAAAAGTCAAAAGGTGGCACGAGCACTGAATGAAACAAAACTCATTTTGCCACTTTACCGTTGGAAGAGACCATTCAAAAGCA